>CAJNDT010000419.1:0-5000 GCA_905221615.1 Symbiodinium sp. CCMP2592
ATATTGTCCAAGCAGGCAAACCTGCAACATCGTGCAACCGTGGCGCATTGGCCAGGAGAGAAGCTCTTTTGGACCAGTTGCGGAAAATGCATCCTGAAACTGTCCACAGAGCAGGCCATTCACTGGCACCGAGGAGTTGGGTAAATCTTGAGGTTCTCGGGTCTGATCTTGGCAATCTGGTTGACACCGGAATTATCCTGCAACGAAGGCTGCCAGTGCCACAGTCACTGCATACACGATGTATCATGACACAGCATGGGCAAATGTTTCGGTTCTGTCCGTCAGCGGCATCTGCACGTTGTAACGCCTGGTCTTTGCATCATAGGAGTCGATGATGCCAATCCAACCATTAAAGATCCAACCATTAAAGATCGGGCACAGCATCAGACCGTCAATGATAACGGCAGCACCTGGAGGAAGGACCTGCGGCACCCTGGCAAACGACACACCTGGTGTGCACCACACGGGCGCCGTGCTAAGCACCGGAAATGGAGACGGCAAGGAGCCTTCTAATGGAGTGGCATTCTGAAAATGTGTGCTCAGAAAGCCCGGCATCACGAAAGCAGTCGACATGTTACTTGCTGAGTCGGAGCTTTGCTCCAACATCCCTGAATTGGAACGGACCAGGTCTTTATCAAGCAGCCCAGCTCCCTCGGCGTGTGAAAGAGAGCCGTAGGCCTGTATCTGTGCTTCTGGCTGCATGTTTGCAAGAAGGCTGCGCTCTTCTCGAGGCTGGTCTTCAACCTGGCAAGCAGGCAAGCTGTCGTTCTGTGTTGCCATCGATGCTACCTGAAGAGAGCGAGAGAGAGAAGGAGGGAGAGAGAGGGAGAGAGAGGAAGAGAGGGGGAGAGAGAGTGAGAGAGAGAGAGAGAGAGAGAGAGAGAAAGAGAGAGAAAGAGAGAGAGAAAGAAAGAGAGAAAGAAAGAGAGAGACAGAAAAAGGGACTTGTACCACGACGAAGAAGATGGTTTTGGTGGCAAGTTGCAAATATGAACATACTTAACCCGTGGGCATCTTATTTGTGCCGCACGAAGTACTAAGACATTTCAAGATAAACTGGCAAACAGAGTGTAAGCCGATGAGAAGGAAGGTATCGCATGGATGCTATGGTCCCGCGTTCGTGCTCGGCTCTGAAGAACTCACTCACGCCAAGGGGTTTCCAAGATCTTGCCTGGCGCAACTCGGAAATGCAGGTGGCCAAGCTTTGCTCCAGAGCATTCACGGACCTCAGAGCACAACGAGGCAGAAGAGTGTCCTGCTATGGTTGAGTGTAGGGCCAAGGTGCTGAGAAAGCTCCATCTCCGGCTGCGCCCTCAAGTCCGTTGCCATTGTCTTTAGCTCCTTGGACTCGGATCGGAAGGTGTCCACATGCTGCCTCAGCTGGAAGGCCAAGGCTTCCTGGACCTCCAAGTTGGATCGATACTGGGCCAGGCTGACCTCTGAGGCACTCAGGGAAGTGTGCAGCTTGGCTAGCAATTCCTGCAACTTGTCGTTGCACAAAGATTTGGTCAGCAGGTCTTCCGTCTGAAGGAGAGCAGAACAAAGATCGGCATGGGTACCCAACTGAGCTTCCTGTAGTTTCTTGCTCTGTGCGATCTTATCCTCCATGTCTTCCAACTGTTGCTGAAGCTTGCCAATGTACTGCCGGTCCTCGCCTGTCTCGTTCTCGGCAGTGGAAGGAGTTGTGCATTCTTTCTGCTCATGCTCCAAGGATGCCGGCTTCTGCTGCAGGTGAGTGCTCGGCAGGTGCTGGTCCTCCGGGCAAGAATATGGCCGCCGGGAACAGGACAGACAGATTTCGCTTGTTTGTGCTAGTACACATAGTACGCATTGTTTAAGTCTAATCTAGTACCAGTATTAAAGCAGTTGTGAGTCTGGGTGCCGATATCGGCACTGACGGTAGCGTCCATTACCGAACTTGGGGAGCCCAGGCACGTGAATTGATAGAAGCGAACACTGGTACCTGGTAGCTACGCGCAGAATTTAGGGAACCCGATGAGGACACTTTGCACTCCAGGGGTACTCTGCCGGATAGTTGAGGTGCCGCTACTTGACAACATTCGTCTCAAGGGCGACTGTGAAAGGATTGCAGGGTCTCACCGCACATGTCCTAAACTTCTCAGCAGGATGGGTCGATAGATAGGTCGATCGAAAGGTCGATAGATAGATCGGCCAACCCACACCGCTCTACTGAGCCTGATGCCAAGCAGTCCTCGCGGATGGATTGTATCAACGTCGGGAGCGCCTCGAAGCTCTTAATACGCTCCCCGAAATTCAGATCAAGAGCCGGATCCGAAGCTCAGCCAAGCTGGCTCTTTAGATTGTCTGACGATTCTGGGCACTAGTCGAACTAAGGTTCTCAAACGCGCAGCACACCGCAACCCGCCGAAGCAGCGCACTCTACACAAGGGTTTCTACATGGTCCAACCGGTCGGGGACAAGAACTACGATCTATGTTCAACATCTTTCCCTCAACCTGCCCACACTCGACGCGACGCCTCCCTGACAACAACAGCCTTTTCCATAGCTCTTTGCCCGTCATGCGCAAGGTCACATGCAGACATGATGGTCAATGAGCCCTTCAAGAGTCCAAACTGAAGAAAGCATGCAAGCTGGCCCAGCTAATGTAGGAACCTGATTAAGAAACCCTGGCCCTATAAGCCCAAAACTGTAGGATACGTATTAAGAGTCCGAATAAAACCCCAGGGTTTCTTAATCAGGCTCCATCCCTGCATGGTGGGCCTCCACCAACGGAACCTCGCTGCCATCCTCCGACGAGTCGGCCGGCGGCCGCGCATCACCGCGCACCTACGCTGCTAGATAGTAAGATCTATTCTGCTAATACTTTTCGGTATAATATACTGCAATACAATATACAGTATACTGTATACTATAATCCGGTAGAATATGCTACATAATGTTGTCGAACTATCAGAAGCTGTGGCCTGCGGAAGAGCATCCAGGATCAAGGCCGATTGTCACGACTCCTGCTCAACCTACTGCACATGTGGACCGGTCAATATGAATCCGGCGATTTCGGGGGCTGCTGGTAGATCCAGGAAACTATCATTTCGAGAACACATCCGCATGTGTTACTGCTCCAGCACCGCCCTAGCCTGCACAGCATCGGCAAAGACAGCTTAGAAAAGCTCCAAAACGCTCGAGCCGACCTTCAAAGATCCCCAAATGGGCCAGCAAACTGAAAACTCACAAGGAGTTCCTTGCAAACTTCGAACGTCCCCGTTTCCGCTGTGACTTCGCGAACCGGGGCATTCCAATCAGCCTGCCGGGCTCGTCGCGGCTTGCGAGCTCTGGCGGACGGCTGCCTGTTGTGCTGTTCACTTCGTGGTGTTGGGATAGGGTCGGGCTTGGGAAAAAATGCTGAATCAAGTCACATCTGCAGCGGTGATGTGTTGCACATGTGTTTGAAACATGTGATTCCTGAGTCTTCTTGCCATTCGCGTGAAAGGACAAGATGGTTGAAGGATGGCCGCGTTGCTGGCTGACACTGATGCTCCTAAAGCTCCGGGATTTTCCTGGGTTCGGCAGGGCTGTTGTGACCGTCGTGCGGGTCGAAATACAACCGGGGGGAGCGTAAGCAACGAGTGCAATCCATCCAGCACTGAGGCTTTGCAACTGCTATTCTTTCAGCTGGCCTGTGGATGAAGGGCATCTGGAGTACCTCCGCCGCTGTGGCACGGTCTGCTGGCTTGTAGCGCAGCACAGCAGCCAGCAGGTGGTTGAACTGCGAGCCACGGTCCAGGTGCGGAGGCTTCACCATGGTACCGGGCGCGGCAGAAATGTCGAAGGGAAGCCGCCCGCGCCAACTTAAAAAAAGTCACCCCAAGCGCCCAAACATCAACAGGCAGGCCTTGGGTCGATCTGATGATGAGCTCACCCCCCCTAAAACCCCCAACTTAGCCGGAACACGACGCCCTTCAAACTGCGTTTTTGATTTGTTCTCGACAAATAAGGGGTCCTGAAGATCTGCGGGCACGCTGCAGAACGCTCAGGTCCCCGTCAAAATGTTCCGAATCCCTCATACGATGTCATACACAAGAGGCCTGAAAATCTGCGGACTCGCTGCAGAACCCCAGGCCTCCTGAAAAAAGAGAAAAGATGCATTGACCCTGCAAGCTTCCGTGCCGCTCGAGGAAGATCTCCGGAGCCATGTAGGGCTTGGTGCCGCTGATGCCCGCCAGCCCATGCGTGACATCCTCCAGTCGCCGAGCCAGGCCAAAGTCGATGAGCCGCAGCGACGTGGCCTGGGTGTGACGGCCACGCGATGCCAGCATCATGTTGTCCTGGGTTGCAGCTTGATCAGCGATGCAGCTCGCGTTTGTGCAGTGCCTAATGTTGTTGGTGTTGTTGTTGCTGCTGCTGTTGCTGCTGCTGATGCTGCCACTGCTGCTGTTGTTGCTGTAGTTGCCGTTGTTGCTGTGGTTGCTGTGGTTGTGTTGTTGCTGTTGTTGCTGTCGTTGCTGCGGCTGTTGTTGCTGTTGTTTCTGTGTTGCTGTTGTTGCTGTTGTTGCTTTTGCTGCTGTTGCTGCTGCTGTTGCTGTCGTTGCTGTTGTTGCTGCTGCTGTTGCTGTTGCGGCTACTGTTGCTGTTGTTGCTCTTGTTGCTGCTGCTGTTGCTGTTGCTCTTGTTCTCGCTCTTGCTCTTGCTGCTGTCGTTGTTGTGACCGGTGGTAGTGGTGGTGGTGGTGGTGGTGGTGATGGTGGCTTGGTGGTTGTGGTGGTTGTGGTGGTTGTGGTGGTTGTGGTGGTTGTGGTGGTTGTGGTGGTTGTGGTGGTTGTGGTGGTTGTGGTGGTTGTGGTGGTTGTGGTTGTGCTTGTGGTTGTGCTTGTGGTTGTGGTTGCGGTCGTTGTTGTGGTTGTTGTTACCGTTCCTGTTGGTTGTTCGTTGTTGGTTGTTGGCTGTTGGCTGTTGGCTGTCGTTGTTGGTTGTTGTTGATTGTTGCTGATTGGTGTTGGTTGTTGTTATTGGTTGTTGCTGCT
>CAJNDT010000419.1:7500-47500 GCA_905221615.1 Symbiodinium sp. CCMP2592
ATGAGAAATCACAATAATCATGAGTTGAGAGTTCACGGCAGTGCCTTTGGGAAGTCCGCCCCGAGACACGCTCCCGGGAAAGAACGAGTGAAGCTGGAACTGAAAGAGCCCGACTCACAACTTGATAGGACCTTGCACCGATTCTGGCCCAGGCTCGACGAGGAATCGCGCAGCGGGCAGCGACATGGGGATGCCAATTTGTAGCAGAAGTGAAGACAACACAGTACGAGGAAAAAGCATGCAACGTCAGTCGATGCTAGCTAATGCTGAGTCGCTGGGCTATCGAAATCCAAGCGCCAATGATCGAAGGATTTGAGGCTTGGCGAGACTGAGGACGCATACACATACACACTCAGCGTGACATGATCAAACAAATCTAGTCAGCACCACAAGTGGTCATCAGCAGAGCATTTATCATTGACATCGTCATGGCCTACCGGCCGCCGTGACGGCAGCTGGGAGCAGAAGCGATTGTGGACTCCGACACATCGAGCTTCTACTGGCTTCAAAAATGCTGGCACCAGTGTTTCAATAGTGACAGCCTGAAACATGTAGCCCTAAGCTCTGTCATCCGGTAAAGTCAATACGTACCATTATGTACCAATCTTAGCCCAAAGACCATCCAAGTAAAGCTGTGGAGTATTTCTGGCGCTCACAACGATCAGAGCCACAGTGGAAGCCCTGGTACTTGTGCTCATATCAACCTCAGAGTACGGGTATCAATGCAAACATTAGCCCCAACTTGCAACACTGCCGGCAGCCGTGCTGAACGCCCACATCGTCTAGTGCACGCACCAAGCATGCTTAAAGGACGTGACTGGCAGGTGAAGGTGAAGGCTGGATTAGACCAGCCCCGGCAGATGAAAGCGATCGCACTCTGCAATTAAGCTCGGGCTGCAGCTCCCTCGACACCCACATCGATCACCGGAACTCGCGCCTGTGTTGGGACGGGGGGGGCCAAGTCTTCAGCTTCGGGGATGCCTGAAGTTCGATTCCAATTCCAATCACACTGCTGTCAAATTAGGTACCAACAATACCATGGGCGTCTGCTTCGAGGTTCAGGTTTTGAGGCTTGAGGTTGGTAGCTTCAGGGTTTGCCGAGAGTGTGCCGGAGAGTCTTAGAACCATGAACCAGCAGCAATAGTTGAAGCACGAAACAACAGAAGCCATCACCTTAGCCCAAAAACAAGCCGTGAATATGTCAAAGAAGCACCCGCATAGCGGACTTTGGCGTTGCAAACTTGTAGTGTTCTTACGCTTATAAAGGCTAGTAGCCATATACATATATGTATATACATATATATATATATATATGAACATGCACAAATTTAAGGGTGGACGTTGGCATTGCAGATTTATAGTGTCCTGAAAGTGTACAAAATCTACAATACCAAGATGCACCCAAAGGATGGACGTGGGCTTTACACACGCACAGTGTCCTTAAAGTTTACAAAGTCTACCATATAAAGATACAAAGATTGTAGGGTGGACGTTGGAGTTACAACCTTGTAGTGTCCGTGAAGCTTAAAAACTTTATAATACAGAGACAAGAAATTCAAGGGTGGACGTTGGCGTTACATACCTGTAGTGTCCTTAGAGCTACAAGCTCTACAATACAAGGATACAGAATTTAAGTGTGGATGTTGGGCTTACAAACTTACAGTGTCCAATCTTTACAAAACATATGCGAAACTACAGGGGGACGTTGGCAGTGAGGGTGGACCTTGGCGTTATCATCTTGTGGTGTCGTTAAGTTTCCAAAACGTACAGTACAACAAGACCACAAATTAAGGGCGGACGGTGGCGTTGCAAACGAATAGTATCCTTAAAGTTCACAATGTCTACAATGCAAGGATACAAAACAAACTCGGGTGGACGTTGGAATTACATATAGTAGTGTCCGTGTCGAGAATGCTACAATACAGAAATGAGAAATTCAAGGGTGGATGTTGGCGTTACAAACTTATAGTGTCGCTTGCAAAGGCTACAACACAAGGATACAACAAAAGAAGGGTTCATGTTGGCGTTGCAAACTTACAATGTCCGTAAGTAACGCACTTTCTACAACAC
Organism: Symbiodinium sp. CCMP2592; assembly: GCA_905221615.1. Taxonomy (NCBI): domain Eukaryota; class Dinophyceae; order Suessiales; family Symbiodiniaceae; genus Symbiodinium; species Symbiodinium sp. CCMP2592. The sequence goes on from CAJNDT010000419.1 coordinate 9,571, forward strand.
AAGGATGCAGCACTCCAAAGATGGACTTCGGCGTTACACTCTTACAGTGGCCTTAAGAGTTTACAGAGTACACACTACAACAAATGCAACGATTGAAGGGTGTACGTTGGCGACACGACTTTTTCGTGTAATACCTACAATGAAAAAATCAAGGTTAAGGGTTGACAGCAGCGTTACAAACTTCTAGCTTCAAAGTCTTCAACGCGAAGATACAGTATTGAAGCTGGAAGTCGGTGCTACAAACATATTATCGTGTCCCGAATTGTTTGAGAAGTTTTGATCATAATCTGAAACACAAAATTCAGGGGTAGACGTTGGTTGGCGTCACAATTTTGTAGTGTCCTTAAAGTTTACAACACTACAGTATGAGGATACAGGATGTAAGGATGGAGCTTGGCATTACAAGCTTACAGTGTCCTTCAGGTGTGGAGAACTCAAGCACTTCTGAACGTTTGATAATGCAAAGGTTTTTGCACGATGCATAGCACAGCAAGCCGAAATGATAGAAACGATAAGCCATGTGCCTTCGGTGGCTCCAGCACCGGCACGATGGACGCTAGCCTTGGCCCGGCCTCGGCAGAGACTCAACAAGAGCCGTCATTCTATTGCAAGAAACCTGCTTCCGTGCTTCCATTTACCGAAAGCCACACTTCGATGCCCTTGGAAGAGGACCCTCTCCCGAAAGGCCCATAGAACATGCTTTCATCATGCGTTCATTTGAAGTTGGCTACTGCTGATGGCATTGCGCATACCTGGTGCTTTCATACTCAGCATAACGTCCGCGCGTGATGCAGAGATACAGGGGGAAAGAGAGAGAGAGAGAGAGAGACAGAGAGAGAGAGAGAGAGAGAGAGAGAGCGAGAGAGAGAGAGAGTGAGAGAGAGAGAGAGAGAGATCGAGAGATCGAGAGAGAGAGAGAGAGAGAGAGAGAGAAACAGACAGCGAGAGAGAGACAGCGAGAGGGAGGGAGAGAGAGACTTGAGGTACCCTGTCCGAGGCGTGAATGCTTGAGGACACGTCAGCCGAAGTTGGTGCAAGCACTCACGCTACGAAGAATCTACAAAAACGACTGGAGCGAAGCCCATTACCTAGACAGAGCTGCTCCCAGGGTACCGAGAAGCTTCACATTTCGGAGCTCGGCGATTTTCAAGTTTCAAGGAATCACAAAGTCACAAGCATGCCGAGCTCTCCAGCAGCATCTGCAGCCACCAATGACCCCAGGAGGCCCAGGATCTCAGGGGGCATATGTCGGACGTAAACTTTTTTGTGCTGCAGGCATTGGTGGCTCTGTTTGGGCACATGTCGGCCGTAACACTGTATCTCGAACCTCGGGGTGACAAAAATCTCATTTCAAAACTGCTCGTGCCTTCGACCTTGAAAAGGGCATCCAGAAGAAACTGAGTGTTGCACGTTCCACAAGCACCGCATCCTCCGTGGCAGGTGTTGGCGACTTCGGCAATTAGCAGAGAGATCACAACAAGCCTTCGGTCTGTCTGCTTGGAAGGTGCATGGAACACAAGGCCGGGCTACAGCACCTTCTCACCGGGCACACTGTTGCTGCTGAGGCGAATCAGGGGCAGAATGTTAGGCCAGCGTCCCAAACACATCAACTTGACATCAACATTGGCAAACTTTATCCAGCAACTATGTCTGCCGAGCGCAACACCATCCAGACGTGGCGCAGGTGAGCACGAAATCAGTCGTAGAAAGCCTGTGAGCGATTCTGCCTAGTCATTCGTCAGATGACGAGCGGCCTGTTGATGGCATGACGTCTCAGAGACCGTCAGCCCTGGGGAGTCAGCAAGTGCACCGAAGAGCACCGAAGGAGAACTGGAACTTAATGCACATGCTCACAAGCGTTTGTTTGCGTCGAGACCTGCTTCTGCTGCTGCGGCAGCATCAACACCAGCAACTACTTCTACCACCTAAATACTACTACTATTGCTACGACGACGGCTACTAGTACTACTACTACTGCTACTACTGCTACTACTGCTACTACTACTACTACTACTACTACTACTACTACTGCTACTACAGCTGGTACTGTTACTACTACTACACTACTACTAAGAGACAATGGACCTCCACCCCCATGCCTGGCAGGGGGCACATTCCTAAACGAACAGAACGAGTTAGAAAGCGGCTGAGGGCTAAAATGTAAGCAATTACTCTCTACAGGCCTGTCGGAGGAGTGCTTCAATCCGTTGGAAAGCGATAGGCCTGATCACGAGGAAGCCAACCATTGGGACATGAAGACAATTGGCCTGCTGGCCTCATTGCGGAGATGCCTCAAAGTGGACGCATCCACTCGAATCCACTTGGCCTCACGGGGCAAGATATGACTTGGAGAAGGTGTACACACTTCGAACTACATGCCAAGCGAGGGTTCAAGAACCCAAGCCCTCAGCCCCAAACCTCAAGCAAAGCAGCCTGGAAGAGCGGCCTGAAAGGACGTGCACCCTTGGCTTAAAACCCGACCTCGCTTCGGGGTTCGGAGTTCAACGCTCCGAAGGCGCACATTGGGATGGTCTCTGCCAGTCCGCATCAAAGAGTCGATGCCTCAGTGTTGCTCATACAGTAGAGTGCAAGGTTCAAGGCCACTGCAGGGATGAAGCATAAACCGCCGGATCTCGATCTTGCGTCTCTTTTGCACGGAAATGTCAAGACAGGACTGGGCTCATCCGCAATTGCGGAAAGCCTCGGCGATGCGAAGTGAAACATCTCGAGATCAGCAGTGCAGCATTGAAAGCCTGGCTCCCGATCTTCCAAGCCCGCGAAGTGGCTGCTCCGAATCCCGGCCCAACACCTGACCTCATCTGAGGAAGCATTCGAAAACCTATCGGACGTCTTAAGGACATCCCCACTTGGTCCCTTCCGGTTTAGAGCCCCGAAACCAGAAGCACGTATCAGACTTGGGCGACACGTTGCCGGAGCCCTACCAGAAGCTTAGAAGGCTGAGAAGCACATGCGGACACCATATGGGATCCAAAGAGCCGGCAGAAGTCAACGCATTAGCTGGAAGTCTACTGTACGTGATGACAGTCCACAGGAGTCCGTGTTTCATATCATAGGAACCAGGTAGTGCGGCAAGGTGCTGGACTTCTCTTGCTTAGATGTTTCCTTAAACTCTAAAGTGTCCAGCAATCTCTTTGCTGTATGTGATCGAGATGCCATGTCGAATGCAATTAGGAGGAAGGTCTCATTGGGCGGTTGCCTAAGAACCGTTCTTCAACTGACTTGGAGTATCATTCTTCATTTGTCTCAAAATCACTTGGCTCAGCATCATTGTTCTCGCAAGTACGTGGATGCTATTGCATGCCCCTGTGGCTTGGGATTTCGGGTTCATCTGCAACCCTACATGGCCTTGCATGCGAACTGTATTTTAGCAGCATCCAATCTTGAGATGTAATTAATCAATTCAAAACTTGTGCACTGGCTGAGGGAGTATGCGGTAGCCACGACAAGCATAAGAAGACATATAACCCTGCTGAAAGAAGCAAGAGCCGACTTCCCGGGTACAAAGACCACGGGAACTTGACCTTGTGCTGATACCCGCTGATGCTCAATTCATGCATTGTGCTCGCAAATTTCGCGAACAGCAGCAGGCAATGCAGCGTCAACTGCAACGGAACTTGTTGTGAAACTCGAAATCAGAAACCCAGGAGATCAGAACCCTACCCTAAACACTTATCCACAAGACGTATAAGACCCCGAGAAACCTCAGATGCCTCCGGTGCCGAAGCAGTCCAAAGAAAACCGCGGCGAAATTCCAGCTCTGATGATGCTGAGGCATCTGATGCCTACACTGAATATGTCATCTGTATCCTTTTGTCTATCTATCTACCTATCTAGATTACAGTGCATTGCTTCGGGATCGCGGGGCTTCTCGCAATGTTAGTCGTGATGCGGGGGGATACTGCAATCTCACGGCAACCCGTGTGCCCGAGGCCCGGTCTGGAGTCTATAGAATTGCCGGTTAATGGGTTCAGGGCTTGCGGGATTTTTGGGCGGCGCGGGCCGCGCGGCGCCTTGCCATCTCCTGTGCGCGGGCTGCACGGCGTAGCTTTTCCATTTCCTGCAACAAAGACAAGGCTACCTGCACAAGCAGAACGAAAATGCGAATTGCGAGCCTTTCGAGTCTTGTTGGTGTACGCTTTTTTCAGCACGCCGACCTGAGTGATGCCATCACTCATTCTGACGTTGCCGAACTCGGACGGCGGTCTCAGTGTCACGTGCCGCCTCACTCTTGTGCTCGGGGAGGTGATTCAGCTCCGTGTTGCTGTGGCCCACGCTCTGCGCCTGCTCCAAGAACGCTCCCCGACGGCTAGAATTGAAATCAGCAAGATGCATACCACAAATCAAGTGCTCAAGTACATCGAGTTGGGGGTAAAGCGAGTCTGTCTGAGATCTCCACAGTATTGAGTTGTAACAAGGCTCGGGAAGCATAAACCCTGAACCCCATGACCCTGCACCCCGAAACCTTGAAGCCCTACACACCCTCAACCTAAACCTCAAAATGCCTAAATTTCTATATTCACGCTTAACCCTGCTTCCACACTTGGTGCTTGTGGTCTTATCCGCGCTCTGCTCTAGGGCTTTGGGGTTGGAGTCTTAGGGTTCAGGCTCTGTACTCTCTAGGGGTGATGAATGGCTTCAGGAATAGTGGTTGAGTGATCCATATTCCAGCTTCAGGAAGGAGATGCTAGAGAACAGGTTAAGCGCTCCCAGGTGAAGCACCTGGACATTGTTCGCATGACTGAAACAACTGGGAGTCACAGGGGAAGAAATCAAAGCAAGTGCACACAAAGAGGAACCCAGATGAAAAAAAAAGTTGCAGTTAAAGTTGAGGATGCCTGAGGCATCCCGGCCCCCGTCGGCTCTCTTTCTCTTGGATATGCTACACCTTGATCCACCCCCGGGGGAGTGATCTCATACAGAGTATATGCAGGCTGGGGGTCTAGCAGTTTAGAGTTCGCAGAAACTGAAATCGATCGTGTGAGGACTACTGCGAGGAGTGTACCTGATCCTGCCAAACCTGCCTAAGACTGCAGTTGCTGAATATACAGTACTTCCGAAGGTATCACCAACAAGCTACCTCAATCCTACCAAAGAAAGACAAGAAACACCACCACAAAGTCCAGTAGAACCACATATGTATCACCCTGTAGCAATCTCAAAGAACCCTTTTCCAAAAGCTCTCGAAGTAATTACTCCCCAAGCCGCCCAGCGCCTGGCTGCAAGCGCCACAGAGGCCGTTGTGGACTGAGTCGGGAGCAGGGGGGGACTTCAGTTAGGTTTAGGGTTTATGGTTTAGTATGCAGGGCGTAGTGTGAACTGTGCCACAATCTGCCCTGCTATGCTCCTTTCTGCCGTGCCCGAAAAAAGCTAAGCTGCAAACCTGGCGCCCGCAACGGGCGGAGCAAGTTCGGTAGGGCCTGCCGAAGGCAGGCATCAAGAAATGCAGCGTGTATCTGCAAATGTACATGGGAAAAAGCCTGCAACTTGGCAAACTCCCGTTCGACACGGGCAGAGCACTCTTCGAGGACTGACATTCGTTCCCGTCTGAAGGTATAGCTAACTTCGGGTTGAGGTTTTGGGGCTTTCCGTTTCGGATATGAACGGATGAGTCCACAAGTTATCAGAGGAACGCTACAACACCAGGGCTGTGTTATCTTGAATTGCCGATCAACCGCGCGCCGATGATGACTCTCCAAGCTCCATGACTCTTAAACCTCAGAACCCAGAATCCGAAATCTTAAACAGCCTAAAAACCTAAAGCACTCCTCGGAACCCTTGAAAGAGCCCTTAGTGTAGCAGTGTAGCGCCCTCAGAAGTGAGACCCCTACACTGCAGCAAAACCCGAGCCAAGCAAGCAACATCTAAACCGCCCAGATATACAACCCTGGCAGGAACTTGCTCCGGCCACTTTGTTTAGCCATCCCAAATCCCCTCCTTCGAGAACCTCGCTTGCATCCCTGCAGAAAGAACTCTGATAACTTGCATCGCCTGTTCTAAAACCTTTCTCGAGCGACAGGCAGCCGTTCAAAGCCCTGCTAGCACCGTTATACAGCTTGCGCCGGCGCTGGAGCCTCCTCCAAGGCAGCTGGCTCCTCCGAATGGGGTTCAGAATGTTTCAGGAGTGTTGAAAGTTCAGGGTTTGCCGTAAAGGGGTGCACCCAAGGCTGCACGCCTTTATCCGTGTGGATTTTAGCATCTTGAGAGGGCTTTAGGCTGTTCTAGCTTCTCGTTCGAAAAATGCTGTATACCTATGTACAAGTGTTTACAGCTGCTGTGAATCAACAGTGCCGGGGCTCATATTCTGTAGCTGAGTTTGTTGTTTGATGTCTTCGGGCTTGGGGTGGGCCCAGAGACTCCAGAATCTCTCATTTTAGGAATACTCTCAAACTATATACGGGCTTGTTCTTCGGACTTCAGCGGCATCCCTGTTTCAGCGGTATTGCAATCTCTTGGGATTCTCCTCAAATTAAAACCCGAAACTAGTTTGTAGCTAGACTGGTATGTGATGTACAACCAAAGCAAGATCCAGATCAGGTGCATGGCTTTTGGCCTTATGCCCCGCACTCCGAAGCCTGAAATCCCACTTCGCCAAAATCCCCCGGCCCCAAAACCCCCGGCAGCAAACTTTCGGAGCTCAGGTCCTCAGGATGTTCCGTGTCCCCGACGCCCTTGCACGCAGCTCTGGGTCAAAAGAGTGGTACATGGGTGCCGGCTGTTTCGCCATAAGCAACTCTACATTAGAGCATTGGCACAGGCCTGCATCAGAACCCGCGGACCAACCCAAGACTTCAACTCCTCAGCCTACTGCACCCTTGAACTTAAAGGCCTCAACTGTACAATCCAATAGTCTGGGGCTCTGAAATCTGCATTCCCAAACCCTGGAGACCTAGACCACCAAAGTGCAATTGCTAAACCTTCTAAACCCGAAACTTTTCATCCCTAACTTTTAACCTCAAAGCCCAACCTGCAGCCAAACTGCCAGCTAGAAGTGGAATAGGGCTTCGGGCTTGAAGCACCTTGCTTCGGATCCACCTCAAACCCCAAACCCACAAACAGTAGACGCGAACCTCAAATCTTGGATTTGGAGCTTACGGGCTTAGGTTGTTCCTTTCATTTTATTGTTGCAGCCAAACTCGGGTTTGGGATCAAGAGTTTCGAGCGCCAGCCGGCTCGGCCACTCGGTGTACGGCTTCAGCTGAAAGACAGGTGTTGTATAGGTTGCTGTTGTCGGGTGTGCGATGAGGTTGCAAGCACGCTGTCCGTAAAGATTGTACGAGAAGCTTCTTGTGGGGATTAGGGCTCTCTACCTTTAGGTTTGGAGATTTGGGGCTCTTGTCTCCTTGAGGTGCCATACCTTGTTTATAGGCTGATGTCGGAAAGCTCCACGGTTTAAGAGATTTGGAGTTGAAGAGCTTTCCAGCGAATCCATGCTAACCCGGGAAATCGTGCTGGGGTCTCTGCGATCGCTCGCTCTGCCTTGGCTTTTGCTTCGCGGGCCTGATTGCAACAGCTGGAGAGCCAAGAAACCTCCTTCCCAACATCGGTGGCCTTCTGCCTGAAACCTAAACAGCCAGAAGCCGCAGAAGCCCCTCCTAAGCCTAGCAAGAAGGCAATGTCCTGACCACCCAGTGTGGTGGATTTGGGCCGCGACGGAAGTGCAAAGGTTCGGTTCAGGCTGAGAACCCTTGCAAAACAACCGCCGAGGGATTACAAATGGCGGGTGCGCCTCGTGGTAGCGAAGAAAAGCATCCTGCACAGGAGCTCGGTTGGCTCAAATTCACGGAGTTCCGCTGGGCAAGGCCTCGAGCAGTCCCAAGATGCTGCCAGCATCAGAAGTTGAAGTGGATGACTCCGAGTACCTGCGCTCAGAAGTGTTCGCAAATGGTGCTTAATGGCTGCTATGCATGCCGTTTCCATGTCAGCTTTTGGTGAGCAGGACGGGCACGACTGGTCGGAGAAGTGCTGGATGGACTTGTTGCTCGGCCTTGTGCTTATGGAAAACCCAAGGTGCACGAGCTGATGGCAACAATTCGAGGTCCGGGCGACTGCTTCCCATAAGCGTCCATAACTTCCTGCAGCAGCTGTCCGAATGGAAGCCTCTGCGCACATGGGTCGGCTCTCAGCTGAACCTGGTGTCGAGACGAGAGCCACTTGGCGATCTGGAAGCCTGAGTGGCTAGGCTGCGGGGCTTGGGATGTAGGCCGCTGTTGTGCGATTGGTTATCTGTGACATCCGTGCTCTAAACTAAGGCAATCTTGAGATGTGGATGTTGCGCTTGAGACTCAACATGTAGGCAATACTGGATCAAAACGGGCCGACTATTCACAGCCACAAGGCATTGCATGCCTGAGTTGCCAAGTTAGTTCCACACCAAATGGGTCTCGAACTCTTCCTGCTGTTTCTGTCAATGTGTATGCAAAACTGGTGTTTTGACACATGTTGAAACGGCAGTGTAAAGCTTGAGTGTTCTCTAGGGCTTTCCATGAAAATAGATTCATAGGCAGATGCATAGACACGGAAGTGGGCATCTAGGTCCATGTTACCTTGAGTATGTTTCTATCGTAACCTCCAACAAGCAAGTAATTCTGAATACAAGAGAAGCGAATTAAAGGCACGCATCGAATCAAGACACAAGGAAAACGGAACACATAAAGGCAGCATTGCACCACTAGCGGAGCCGTATTGCAAGTTCTGAGACGAGCGAAGGCCTCAATACACAAACACACAAGCCTGACTCATACTGACACCAACCATCACTGGTCAAGCTTCAGGAACGAATTGTATTCTCCATTTGTTCGGCAGGGTCCAGCGCGGTACCAAAACGAATCGAGAAAATGCCCCAGGATTACGGGGCGAGTCTTGCAGAACACATGTGATATACATATCAAAACTCGTATATACAATAAAACTCGTCGCCTTTACTTTATCAGCCCTCCTTCTTTGCCCAGAATCTTTGGCATTCCATCATGCATCATGCTTCAGCAAAAGACCGGACACGGCAGTGTATTTTCTCAGGACAATATGCAGGAATACACTCTTTAATCAAGGGGATACATCACTATGTCTCTTTACACGCGCCCACGGACAAACGCAACACTCGGGCAGAGCTCAGAAAAACTATGTTATGTATATACACGCTCAAATTATCAGAAAGAAAATGTACATGCACATGTACATCGAGTAATCAGGCCCACTAGGAAAAACGAACTCCTTGCTTCACGTCCGCTGTTCGTACAGGCTAGGAGTCGGCTCTACCGCAAATGATGCTGAGTTTCATGTTCGCCAACTTTGTGTGCTTAAGCTATGCGCCTGTATATTGTTCCTGCACATCTATGTTCTGTCTTACTATCGCACCTGCTACTTCACTGCGAGATGTGTTTCTTGAAGACATAGCACAAGGTGTACATGGTCGTCTCAGGTGTGCTACACACATCAGAACGATCCTCGTTCACGCATGTACAAGGAACATCATCTCAAGTCAGAACCTTCATTGGGGAGATGCTATTTCTTATGCCAGGTATGTCGTGCTGATGAGTGATCATGTCTTTCTTTACATACTGGCTTCAGACTGTCAATTAGGCATATATGTATATGTAGATAGATAAATTGTCCGCTGGAAGCAAGCCATGCCTCTATGCTTTGGTTTGTTTATAAGCGTATACCCGCACGTGTGTACAAGGGTACATACATACATATATATATATATAGACATGTACAAACACATATACACAAGCTGTCACAAGCATATAGAGATAGAGAGAAAGAGCAAGAGCGAGAGAGAGAGGAAGATACCTATGTGGGCGAAGACAACACGCTCACGTACATTCGTACACCAACGCATGTGTGTGTGTGTTTGTGTGTGTGTGTGTTTTAGTATGCTTCTGTATATACGTATGTAAGTATGTATGTACATGTATATATAGATATAGATAAATATTGACACACTTTCGCTCATGGGATGTATCTAGTGTGTATAATAATTTGCAATAGTGTGGTTATGCCTGTCCATGCTCAATCACACTCGGTATCCGATGGTATATCTGTATACTCAAACATAGATACACACACGTGTCTGCTGCGTACCCCGGACTTAAGAAGCCAACTGCTGGACTAATACAGGAAAATCCCGAAGCCTGATTGACGGGGTCAAGGCTTGGTTCGGGCTTCATGGATGCTGGGTTCTCTATACTACAATCTTGGAGGATTTTCTCTTCGGGTTGCGACATCAAGTCAGTACCGTACTCATGCATGTACCTGTGGCTGGCGGGACTCGGCACCCGCTCTGATGAGTGCAGTATTGCCCATCAAGAAGTAGTATCTGTTAAGGATCCAGTCAGATGCACACACCCTCCAAATAATATTGACCCGGGATTTGCAAATTCGCTCGGCTTCAACGATGATCGCTGCTTCATTCCGTCGGAGATTCACCCCAGCAAAAATGAAAGGCTGGGTTGGTGGATATCGAACGAACATGCCTCCATGCCATACAACCCGAAACCCTCAACCCCAGACTCTATCTGTACAGCAAAGTTGCTATTCGATCCGCCATCCTGTGATGAAGGATAGGCTGCAAGGGGCTATGGTTTCTGTGTTTTTAGTGTAGGAGTTTATAATGTAGGTCCACACTGATTCATGGTGTTAAAGTTTCATTGTTCATGGGTTGCTACGTACTCCGAGAGCATGATGCTTAGGCAATTCTTCAGTCTACTGCGGACTGGTACTGCTGCTACATCAGTGCTACGACTACGGCTAGTACATCTGCTGCTACCCACGCTCACGCTCATGCTCACGCTCACGCTCGCACTCATACTCACCAACCCACCCACACACGCATTAACCTGAACGCCCAATCAAGCAGGCAAGCAACAAACAATCAAACAGAAACACAAACAAGTAAAGCAATCGACAAACACACAAACAAACAAACAAACAAGCAAGCAAGCAAAAAATGGAACACAAAAGTAAAGCACCCACACACACACACACACCCACACACACACACACACACACACACACACACACACACACACACACACACACACACACACACACACACACACACACACACACACACACACACACACACACACACACACACACCCACCCACCCACACACACACACACACACACACACACACACACACACACACACACACACACACACACACACACACACACACACACACACACACACACACACACACACACACACACACACACACACACACACACACACACACACACACGCGCGCGCGCGCACACGCGCACGCGCACGCGCACGCGCACGCGCACGCGCACGCACACGCACACGCACACGCACACGCACACGCACACGCACACGCACACGCACACGCACACGCACACGCACACGCACACGCACACGACACTAGAGAGGCAGTAAGGGCTGCAAAGTTACGATAAAAGACTACACGGAAATTAGGAATGGCCAAAGGCATGCGGGGAGACGTGGGGCGGAGGCCATGCCTGTGTCCACGAGCTGTTGGGTGTCATCATCTTCTTCTAGAGTGTCCTGCAGGTGCCGTCACAACAAACAGGGCCAACTAAACCACAACGTCATGACTTCAATTGTAGACGTTGAGCTCATGGTCAGTTTAAACCTTTCACGTTTTCCAAGCAGACGGATCCTGTCAACTACAACAGCAGCTCCAGATCTTCTCGACATGTTCTTTAATTCGAGCCAACGATTATCCCGTCCCGGACTGTAGGCCATAGCCGGATCAAGTGAGAAAGTCTCGCGGCCGTTCGAAAGCCTAGACCGGGGTGCAGATACGTAGATCAAAGCGTTACACCCGGCAGGAGCCCTAATTTCAGATTCGCACATTCAAATCCCCGATTGTCAATGCAAGCGGCAACTTGCCCTCGGAAGCAGAACGGGTCCGGAAATATCATGATCCAGGGCTTCGGGTTTAGGTTGCTCTGAGGCTCTGGTGACTTGAGTGTTTGTGGTTTAGCGTACCAGAAATTTGGGAAGTACTGATACTCCACAGCACGTGCATGATGCCCAACCGCATAAGTCCTGACTGATTCCTCTTCACTGATGCAACCCGTTTGCTCTCAGCTTTACCAGAAACACAACAAGAATCTTTCTAGCAAACGCAGAAGTCCAGTGAGGCCTAGCGGACTACTAAGGCTAACATCCCCGAAGGTCGGCGTCCGATGTGCCTGGCAAGGGCTAGAAGTAGGCGAAAAGTCCTCCATGGCAGGGACGGCCAAGGCTTTAGGGTGTTTCATGTGCGGTGTAAGGCCCAGGACGAAAGTTGGTTAGGGCTCGGGGCTGAGACCGCAAGCCCGGAAGCCCCGAAGTGAAAGCTCCCGAGACCCTCGTCAAGATACACCAGTGAGATAGCCTAACTTTTAGCAATGAGAAGGCAACACATCAAACAGTCCTCAAGACTAGGATTGCAAGTTTCGGAAATTCCGGTCGTACGGATTTCAGTGGTTACAGACTCTAGATGTTTAGAGTATGCAGAGCTACTGTCCAAAGCATGCAACCATGCGGTGGCGGCTGTTGTGCTCCGCAGCGAAGTCCGCAGCGGGTGGGTGGGTGGGCGGGTGGGCGGGTGGGCGGGCGGGCGGGTGGGTGTAGAGGTCGTGGTGCCCTTCACGTCACAGCGTCTAGGTGTTTGATATTGCCCTTCAAGTTGTAAACATGTACGCGGGTGTGTACATACCGATAGACAGACCGATAGCTCGACAGACGGACAGATAGTTCACCTGCGATCCTCGGACTTGCGACTTAAGGATGAGTTAAGGATGAGGAGTACTTGGGGGTGCGGGAATGATGTCTCAGGCTTTTGGCGGAATTGCGAGGGCTTCAGTGTTCGGCTTCACGGACCTAGCCCTTAGGTCAGCGTTTCCGGTCGGGAATTTTCTCGGCTTGTGGATTTTGGGCTTATGGCTTTGTTCCAGCTTTGGGTTTGTTCATGGTTTACGTGGTTTAGGGTTTAGGATCTCTGGCATGCGGCTGAATGGGGATCTCGGCTTGGGGCTCGAGGGTTTTTTGGCGAACGGGGTTTAGGGTCTGAGGTTTAGGGGCTGAGGCATCTAGCGGCTCTAGCGTGTTTTCGGCAAACATCTGCCCATTTCTGCCCCCTCCCTTTTTCCCAAGTTGCTGCAGCTCGGCCGGCGCAAAGCGCACGAGCACGAGCGCGCCACCTCCCTGTCCTCCAAGTCGCTGGCACGGGAAGGAGGGAACCGCCAGATAATCGAGCCAAGAGGCAGCGGAAGTCCGCTTCTATATGCACTGCTCCAAACGACTGCCGTGCGATCAACGCCACTACCACACCACCAAAATCACTACTAAGTAGCAACACTGACAAAGATAGGAATTTTTTGGGCCTGCCGGACTTCGGTTTGGGGCCTTTAGAGACTTTGCCTCCCATTAGCGAATCAGCGACAGGTCAGGAGTCATTGAAACCGGTGGCTGGAAGAAGGAGGCTGGGCATAGGCTTGCGGAGGTGTAAGCAAGGGGTGTTAGGGCTGGGGCTGACAGGTCTTGGCAGAGCTTAATGACATGACACATGGTTTGGAGAGGTGGCTGTTATGGCTTCGGGTCTGGACCAGACTGGTTTTTGATGCCTTGCGACCTAGGTGCTTGGAACACTAAGGTGTTTAGGATAGGTTTCAATGTTCACAGGCTTGTCATCATCACAAGTGAGCCGAACCCCAGAGTGACAGAATGAAGTGACGACTAAATGCCTCAATGGCTTCTGCTTTTATCTTGGCCCTGTCTTCGCCTTGAAGCGACAACGAGATCTGTGCACGTCGTATATGGTCAAGGCATGCTCATGACGTGTTTTCAAGCCTCAATCGTAGCTCCACGGGGTGTGTGCACGCTGTCTGGAGAATCCTGCTGTGGACAGCAGCACTCAAAAGAATGCTCTTTCGTATTCGCTAGAAATGTGCGGACATTGATGCAACTAATCGTCTTCATCAATAGTCTTCTTTGCATTGTTCGCTGGATTCGACAGATTAGCACAATGGACAAGAATCAAGGAGCAGTCCAGCCCACGGAGACAGAAATTGGGTATCTGAGACTTTTGTGGGCTGAACCAGCGTCTTGACATGAGCCGTATCCGCAATTGCCTGGAACCTGTACACCTACAAACCAATGCCTTAAAACTCGAACACTCAAAGGCACCCTAACTCCGAGCTCGCCGAAGCCTCTCGTTCCTAATTCGGCACCGCTGGGATCCCGGCCATCGGGGCGAGCTCTTTCGCTGCCTGGCTTTGTAGATTCTAGGCCCTGAACAAGATTACAGGGACATTTTCGAAGTGACGGGGCATGGGCCGAATCGGGTCTGGGAATCATAGGGTCATAGGGTTGAGGGCGTGGAGGTCAGAGCCTTCTGGGTTTGAAGGCTCACATACATTTGATTTTTTGAGTTTGCTTTTCTGACCGAAAACCGCATCTTCCAGTTCCGGAAAATCTCGTGAGCGGGCTTGGTTTTCTTTTGCTTAGAGCTGAAGATCATGTTTGTACCCGGGCAAGGCCGCAAGCGACAACCAAGAATGGAAAAGCACAGCTACCAACAGGATAACCGTACAATGGGCTCTCAGAGAGGGCTTCATTAATCATTTACGCTTTGAGGTTCAGGGTTTTGCAGGCTCACTGTAGAGTTTAGGTTCTTGAGTTCGGGGGTGATGCTTATGGCAGCACGATACCGGACCTTAAGCCATGAGGCCTGAGCACTGAAAGTACCCATACGCAAAGGACCCTCAACGGAATCAAGATGTAAAAGAGCCTTGGACAGCTGTCATCACCCAACGCCCAAGTTCGTAGCAGTTTCCGGCCTACTACCAATCCAGTATCCGGGACCCTAAACCCTGAGCCCTATAAGCCCTAAAGCAACCAATACACGTACTCTTCACTATTGCAAGCGATGACCACTGGGAGGATCGACGGTCTTGCACAAGGTGGGTTTCAGGGTTTAGGAGTTTTACGTAGGGTTCGCCAGCGCAGCTTTTGGACTGCGCAAGGCGCCCCGGCCACTTGTGGCGCAGCGAAGCGTTACATAGTTCAGCTTCCTTTAAGGGGACTGCTTCTTGGTCCCTGAAGAATTTTGTTAAATTTGGGGTTTTAGCTTTAGTGTTTGCGACGCTCCCCGGCTCCTTCAGGCAACTCCAGCCTAGCTTCCCGCAGCGTTCAGCTCCCATTGCCCGGCCAAGCCCCAAAATTTTAGATTGTTTAGCACCGGTTTTTCATTTTGGCTCCCAAACTTCAGTTTTAGAGCCCCGGCTCTGAAGTTTGTTTTTTTGGCCCTTTCCGGATCCCCTCCAAGCCACAAGGCTGCTTGGTCTTTTTTCACACACCCTCCAAGCCACCAGATTTGTTTTTTTCGCCTTTTCCAGACCCTCTCCAAGCTTCCAAATTTGGTTTTGTGGCTTCTTGCAAACCTTCTCCAAGTCCCAAATGTGGGTTCGTGGCCTTTTCCAAACCCCCTCCAAGCCTTTACATTGGGCTTTTTATTTAGCCTTTTCCAAACCCCCTCCAAGCCCCGATCAAGTAAATGGCTCCTTTATCTCCGGGCAAGTTCACTGATCAAGTAAATGGCTCCTCTGTCTACGGGGAAGATCGCTCATCAAGTAAATGGATCCTCTGTCTCCGGGCAAGCATGCTAATCAAAAAGATGGCTCCTCGGTTTGCGGGCAAGTTTGCTGATCAAGTAAATGGCTCCTCTGTTTGCGGGCAAGTTTGCTGATCAAGTAAATGGCTCCTCTGTTTGCGGGCAAGTTTGCTGATCAAGTAAATGGCTCCTCTGTTTGCGGGCAAGTTTGCTGATCAAGTAAATGGCTCCTCTGTTTGCGGGCAAGTTTGCTGATCAAGTAAATGGCTGCTCTGTTTGCGGGCAAGTTTGCTGATCAAGTAAATGGCTCCTCTGTTTGCGGGCAAGTTTGCTGATCAAGTAAATGGCTCCTCTGTTTGCGGCAAGTTTGCTGATCAAGTAAATGGCTCCTCTGTTTGAGGGGGCAAGTTTGCTGATCAAGTAAATGGCTCCTCTGTTTACGGGCAAGTTTGCTGATCAAGTAAATGGCTCCTCTGTTTGCGGGCAAGTTTGCTGATCAAGTAAATGGCTCCTCTGTTTGCGGGCAAGTTTGCTGATCAAGTAAATGGCTCCTCTGTTTGCGGGCAAGTTTGCTGATCAGGTAAATGGCTCCTCTGTTTGCGGGCAAGTTTGCTGATCAAGTAAATGGCTCCTCTGTTTGCGGGCAAGTTTGCTGATCAAGTAAATGGCTCCTCTGTTTGCGGGGAAGATCGCTCATCAAGTAAATGGATCCTCTGTCTCCGGGCAAGCATGCTAATCAAAAAGATGGCTCCTCTGTTTGCGGGCAAGTTTGCTGATCAAGTAAATGGCTCCTCTGTTTGCGGGCAAGTTTGCTGATCAAGTAAATGGCTCCTCTGTTTGCGGGCAAGTTTGCTGATCAAGTAAATGGCTCCTCTGTTTGAAACTTGCTGATCAAGTAAATGGCTCCTCTGTTTGCGGGCAAGTTTGCTGATCAAGTAAATGGCTCCTCTGTTTGCGGGCAAGTTTGCTGATCAAGTAAATGGCTCCTCTGTTTGCGGGCAAGTTTGCTGATCAAGTAAATGGCTCCTCTGTTGCGGGCAAGTTTGCTGATCAAGTAAATGGCTCCTCTGTTTGCGGGTAAGTTTGCTGATCAAGTAAATGGCTCCTCTGTTTGCGGGCAAGTTTGCTGATCAAGTAAATGGCTCCTCTGTTTGCGGGCAAGTTTGCTGATCAAGTAAATGGCTCCTCTGTTTGCGGGCAAGTTTGCTGATCAAATAAATGGCTCCTCTGTTTGCGGGCAAGTTTGCTGATCAAGTAAATGGCTCCTCTGTTTGCGGGCAAGTTTGCTGATCAAGTAAATGGCTCCTCTGTTTGCGGGCAAGTTTGCTGACCAAGTAAATGGCTCTTCTGTTTGCGGGCAAGTTTGCTGATCGAGTAAATGGCTCCTCTGTTTGCGGGCGAGTTTGCTGATCAAGTAAATGGCTCCTCTGTTTGCGGGCGAGTTTGCTGATCAAGTAAATGGCTCCTCTGTTTGCGGGCAAGTTTGCTGACCAAGTAAATGGCTCCTCTGTTTGCGGGCAAGTTTGCTGATCAAGTAAATGGCTCCTCTGTTTGCGGGCAAGTTTGCCGATCAAGTAAATGGCTCCTCTGTTTGCGGGCAAATTTGCTGATCAAGTAAATGGCTCCTCTGTTTGCGGGCAAGTTTGCTGATCAAGTAAATGGCTCCTCTGTTTGCGGACAAGTTTGCTGATCAAGTAAATGGCTCCTCTGTTTGCGGGCAAGTTTGCTGATCAAGTAAATGGCTCCTCTGTTTGCGGGCAAGTTTGCTGATCAAGTAAATGGCTACTCTGTTTGCGGGCAAGTTTGCTGATCAAGTAAATGGCTCCTCTGTTTGCGGGCAAGTTTGCTGATCAAGTAAATGGCTCCTCTGTTTGCGGGCAAGTTTGCTGATCAAGTAAATGGCTCCTCTGTTTGAAACTTGCTGATCAAGTAAATGGCTCCTCTGTTTGCGGGCAAGTTTGCTGATCAAGTAAATGGCTCCTCTGTTTGCGGGCAAGTTTGCTGATCAAGTAAATGGCTCCTCTGTTTGCGGGCAAGTTTGCTGATCAAATAAATGGCTCCTCTGTTTGCGGGCAAGTTTGCTGATCAAGTAAATGGCTCCTCTGTTTGCGGGCAAGTTTGCTGATCAAGTAAATGGCTCCTCTGTTTGCGGGCAAGTTTGCTGATCAAGTAAATGGCTCCTCTGTTTGCGGGCAAGTTTGCTGATCAAGTAAATGGCTCCTCTGTTTGCGGGCAAGTTTGCTGATCAAGTAAATGGCTCCTCTGTTTGCGGGCAAGTTTGCTGATCAAGTAAATGGCTCCTCTGTTTGCGGGCAAGTTTGCTGATCAAGTAAATGGCTCCTCTGTTTGCGGGCAAGTTTGCTGATCAAGTAAATGGCTCCTCTGTTTGCGGGCAAGTTTGCTGATCAAGTAAATGGCTCCTCTGTTTGCGGGCAAGTTTGCAGAACAAGTAAATGGCTCCTCTGTTTGCGGGCAAGTTTGCTGATCAAGTAAATGGCTCCTCTGTTTGCGGGCAAGTTTGCTGATCAAGTAATGGTTCCTCTGTTTGCGGGCAAGTTTGCTGATCAAGTAAATGGCTCCTCTGTTTGCGGGCAAGTTTGCTGATCAAGTAAATGACTCCTCTGTTTGCGGGCAAGCTTGCTGATCAAGTAAATGGCTCCTCTGTTTGCGGGCAAGTTTGCTGATCAAGTAAATGGCTCCTCTGTTTGCGGGCAAGTTGGCTGATCAAGTAAATGGCTCCTCTGTTTGCGGGCAAGTTTGCTGATCAAGTAAATGGCTCCTCTGTTTGCGGGCAAGTTTGCTGATCAAGTAAATGGCTCCTCTGTTTGCGGGCAAGTTTGCTGATCAAGTAAATGGCTCCTCTGTTTGCGGGCAAGTTTGCTAATCAAGTAAATGGCTCCTCTGTTTGCGGGCAAGTTTGCTGATCAAGTAAATGGCTCCTCTGTTTGCGGGCAAGTTTGCTGATCAAGTAAATGGCTCCTCTGTTTACGGGCAAGTTTGCTGATCAAGTAAATGGCTCCTCTGTTCGCGGGCAAGTTTGCTGATCAAATAAATGGCTCCTCTGTTTGCGGGCAAGTTTGCTGATCAAGTAAATGGCTCCTCTGTTTGCGGGCAAGTTTGCTGATCAAGTAAATGGCTCCTCTGTTTGCGGGCAAGTTTGCTGATCAAGTAAATGGCTCCTCTGTTTGCGGGCAAGTTTGCTGATAAAGTAAATGGCTCCTCTGTTTGCGGGCAAGTTTGCTGATCAAGTAAATGGCTCCTCTGTTTGCGGGCAAGTTTGCTGATCAAGTAAATGGCTCCTCTGTTTGCGGGCAAGTTTGCTGATCAAGTGAATGGCTCCTCTGTTTGCGGGCAAGTTTGCTGATCAAGTAAATGGCTCCTCTGTTTGCGGGCAAGTTTGCTGATCAAGTAAAAAATGGGGGGGGGGGCTCCTTGTTTTTTTCCACTTGGTTGCGGGCAAGTTTGCTGATCAAGGTAAATGGGCTCCTCTTTTGAGGGCAAGTTTGATGATCAAGTAAATGCTCCTCGGTTTGCGGGCAAGTTTGATGATCAAGTAAATGGTCTCTCGGTTGCGGGGCAAGTTTGCCTGATCAACGGTAAATGGCTCCTACTGTTTGCGGGCAAAGTTTGATGTATCAAGTAAATGGCTCTCTGTTTGCGGGCAAGTTTGCGACTCAAAGTAAATGGCTCCTATGTTGCGGGCAAGTTTGTGATCAAGTAAAATGGTCCTCTGTTTGCGGGCAAGTTTGCTGATCAAGTAAATGGCTGCTCTGTTTGCGGGCAAGTTTGCTGATCAAGTAAATGGCTCCTCTGTTTGCGGGCAAGTTTGCTGATCAAGTAAATGGCTCCTCTGTTTGCGGCAAGTTTGCTGATCAAGTAAATGGCTCCTCTGTTTGAGGGGGCAAGTTTGCTGATCAAGTAAATGGCTCCTCTGTTTACGGGCAAGTTTGCTGATCAAGTAAATGGCTCCTCTGTTTGCGGGCAAGTTTGCTGATCAAGTAAATGGCTCCTCTGTTTGCGGGCAAGTTTGCTGATCAAGTAACTGGCTCCTCTGTTTGCGGGCAAGTTTGCTGATCAAGTAAATGGCTCCTCTGTTTGCGGGCAAGTTTGCTGATCAAGTAAATGGCTCCTCTGTTTGCGGGCAAGTTTGCTGATCAAGTAAATGGCTTCTCTGTTTGCGGGCAAGTTTGCTGATCAAGTAAATGGCTCCTCTGTTTGCGGGCAAGTTTGCTGATCAAGTAAATGGCTCCTCTGTTATAAACGGATGGGAAACGGCACAAAAAAAAAAGTATAATACAAAATACGATCAGTAAAGGCTCCTGCTGTTTGCGGGCATGTTTGCTGTCAAGTAAAGCTCCTCTGTTTGCGGGCCAAGTTTGCTGATCAAGTAATGGCTCCTCTGTTTGCGGGCAAGTTTGCTGATCAAGTAAATGGCTCCTCTGTTTGCGGGCAAGTTCGCTGATCAAGCAAATGGCCCCTCTGTTTGGGGGCAAGTTTGCTGATCAAGTAAATGGCTCCTCTGTTTGCGGGCAAGTTTGCTGATCAAGTAAATGGCTCCTCTGTTTGCGGGCAAGTTTGCTGATCAAGCAAATGGCTCCTCTGTTTGCGGGCAAGTTTGCTGATCAAGTAAATGGCTCCTCTGTTTGCGGGCAAGTTTGCTGATCAAGTAAATGGCTCCTCTGTTTGCGGGCAAGTTTTCTGATCAAGTAAATGGCTCCTCTGTTTGCGGGCAAGTTTGCTGATCAAGTACTGCTCCCCTGTTTGCGGGCAAGTTTTGCTGACAAGTAATGGCTCCTCTGTTTTGCGGGCAAGTTTTGCTTGATCAAGTAAATGGCTCCTTTATCTCCGGGCAAGTTCACTGATCAAGTAAATGGCTCCTCTGTCTACGGGGAAGATCGCTCATCAAGTAAATGGATCCTCTGTCTCCGGGCAAGCATGCTAATCAAAAAGATGGCTCCTCGGTTTGCGGGCAAGTTTGCTGATCAAGTAAATGGCTCCTCTGTTTGCGGGCAAGTTTGCTGATCAAGTAAATGGCTCCTCTGTTTGCGGGCAAGTTTGCTGATCAAGTAAATGGCTCCTCTGTTTGCGGGCGAGCTTGCTGATCAAGTAAATGGCTCCTCTGTTTGCGGGCAAGTTTGCTGATCAAGTAAATGGCTCCTCTGTTTGCGGGCAAGTTTGCTGATCAAGTAAATGGCTCCTCTGTTTGCGGGCAAGTTTGCGGATCAAGTAAATGGCTCCTCTGTTTGCGGGCAAGTTTGCTGATCAAGTAAATGGCTCCTCTGTTTGCGGGCAAGTTTGCTGATCAAGTAAATGGCTCCTCTGTTTGCGGGCAAGTTTGCTGATCAAGTAAATGGCTCCTCTGCTTGCAGGCAAGTTTGCTGATCAAGTAAATGGCTCCTCTGTTTGCGGGCAAGTTTGCTGATCAAGTAAATGGCTCCTCTGTTTGCGGGCAAGTTTGCCGATCAAGTAAATGGCTCCTCTGTTTGCGGGCAAGTTTGCTGATCAAGTAAATGGCTCCTCTGTTTGCGGAATTGTGATACAAGTCATAGTATGGGCTTCCTCTGTTTGCGGGCAAGGTTGCTGACCAGTAAGTGGCTCCTCTGTTTGCGGGCAAGTTTGCTGATCAAGTAAATGGCTCCTCTGTTTGAGGCAAGTTTGCTGATCAAGTAGATGGCTCCTCTGTTTGCGGGCAAGTTTGCTGATCAAGTAAATGGCTCCTCTGTTTGCGGGCAAGTTTGCTGATCAAGTACATGGCCCCGCTGTCTCCGGGCCAGTTAACTGATCAAGTAAATGGCTCCTTTGTCTCCGGGCAAGTTTGCTGATCAAGTAAATGGCTCCTCTGTTTGCGGGCAAGTTTGCTGATCAAGTAAATGGCTCCTCTGTTTGCGGGCGAGCTTGCTGATCAAGTAAATGGCCCCTCTGTTTGCGGGCAAGTTTGCTGATCAGTAAATGGCTCCTCTGTTTGCGGGCAAGTTTGCTGATCAGTAAATGGCTCCTCTGTTTGCGGGCAAGTTTGCGGGCATCTTAAATGCTGCTCCTCTCAAGTAAATGGCTGCGGGCAAGTCTGATCAAGTAAATGGCTCAAGTAATGGCTCTCCTCTGTTTGCGGGCAAGTTTGCTGATCAGTAAATGGCTATTTGCGATCAAGTAAATGGCTCCTCTGTTTGCGGGCAAGTTTGCTGATCAAGTAAATGGCTCCTCTGTTTGCGGGCAAGTTTGCTGATCAAGTAAATGGCTCCTCTGTTTGCGGGCAAGTTTGCTGATCAAGTAAATGGCTCCTCTGTTTGCGGGCAAGTTTGCTGATCAAGTAAATGGCTCCTCTGTTTGCGGGCAAGTTTGCTGATCAAGTAAATGGCTCCTCTGTTTGCGGGCAAGTTTGCTGATCAAGTAAATGGCTCCTCTGTTTGCGGGGCAAGTTTGCTGATCAAGTAAATGGCTCCTCTGTTTGCGGGCAAGTTTGCTGATCAAGTAAATGGCTCCTCTGTTTGCGGGCAAGTTTGCTGATCAAGTAAATGGCTCCTCTGTTTGCGGGCAAGTTTGCTGATCAAGTAAATGGCTCCTCTGTTTGCGGGCAAGTTTGCTGATCAAGTAAATGGCTCCTCTGTTTGCGGGCAAGTTTGCTGATCAAGTAAATGGCTCCTCTGTTTGCGGGCAAGTTTGCTGATCAAGTAAATGGCTCCTCTGTTTGCGGGCAAGTTTGCTGATCAAGTAAATGGCTCCTCTGTTTGCGGGCAAGTTTGCTGATCAAGCAAGTGGCTCCTCTGTTTGCGGGCAAGTTTGCTGATCAAGTAAATGGCTCCTCTGTTTGCGGGCAAGTTTGCTGATCAAGTAAATGGCTCCTCTGTTTGCGGGCAAGGCCCCTCCAAGCCCCCAAACTAGGTTTGTTAGCCTTTTCCAGGCCCTCTCCAAGCCCACAAATTGCTTTGACCTTCTCCAGGCCTGTTTTTCAGCTTCGCCTTGGCATTGGCCATGGCTTTGCCCGACCCACGCTTGGATTTTTGTTCTTGCTCAACCACCAAATTGGGCCTTGTTTCAATGACGGTTCAATTTAATCAAATACTGCTGGGTTTTTTCAATTTACCCAAACCGCCAACTTACTTAAGCGGAATTATGGTTGTCCACTGCTTTATTTAAATCCCGCTTTCCTTCTGCTCTTCAAACCACAACCTGCGCTGGCGCATCTTCGGCACAAGCCGTCTAAAATTTATGTTTTTGGGTTCAGAGTTTAGGGTGCCTTTTGCCTGCAGTGGCGCACCCGCCAGCCGAGCTTCGGGAAGCGAGCTAGCATAACCACATCATGGAACCAGAGCAATTCCAACTCTCCGAGCTGCGGGCTCAGAGTGGCATGTCGAAGTCCCCGAGTTCATGTGCCTTGCTGGCAGGCCGCAGTTCCCACAACGAGACGAAGCTCAACTACGTGCAGACGGCGTGCGTGTCAAGTTAAAAGCAGATCTCATGACACTTCGAAGTGAATTGGGGTCGAGGGTGCGGGGAGATCGGGTGAGCCAAAGCTGACGGTGGTGAACCCATGTGAGACTGAACCGGAGGTGACTCCAGCAAGAGTTGGAAGAACAAGTACGTTGCGGGTGGCCCTTGCCAGCTTACCGAGGCTGTTCAGTATTACAGCCCCAAATCCGGATGACAAGCCTGACTGGCAGTAAAGGTGTGTGTGGATTTCCACTTTGGAAGAAGCCGCAGCCTCAGATATTGCAGTCGTTCCTGCTTGGGTGAGCTACTCTTGTTGATGTTAATTATTGCCATGTCAAACATGGGCACTCCAACGCGTACTGGAAAGGATTCTTTACCGCGGGATACTCGAACAGTGTGTACTCCCACAACACTTTGCTGCACGAACCCTTCACGTTAATTAAATCTCAACATACCACCACACTCCAAGCGCATTTTTCTCGAGCTGCCAGCTGTACGAACCAGTGACACGGCCGGTCGGCCATGCCCCTGGTCCCGTACGGAGAAATCTACGTACAGGTGGATAGATAGATGGCTGGATGGCTGGATGGCTAGAAATATCTGCGGTCATAAGCAAGCAAACACAAAATAAAGCAAACATACATACACGAATGAACACATGCACACATGCATCCGTGCATACATGCATACATGCATACATAAGTAATACAGGACAGTCGTAGAGTCCTGGATTCGCATTGTCACCATCGTAAGAGGACGGAAAGTGACAATGAAGGCAGTAGCATCAAGGGCTGGATAGAGCACATTGTTGACTGTGTCAACAGGCAAAGCTTGCTATGGAGAGAGATTCGGCGTGCACGTTCGGCCGCGGCGACGCTTGAAGATTCAACGATGCCAAGGCTTGCATGAACACCAATGTGAAGGGACTCCGTCTTGGAGCCGCCCTGCTGAATTCAGAATCCTGTTCGCTGCCTACGTCGTGGTTCGCGGTTCGCTTCCAAGGACACAGAGCCAGGTTCATCTTAACAAGGAATTGCAAAAGACAGTCCTCTTATCTTTGAGCCAAGTTGATCGACGCAGGACCAGACTTGCATACCTGGCCGTCCCTCGACACAGAGCCAGCTCAGAGCCAGCGCGCTCTGCTCCAACTTTCCAGGGAGGTCCGCTTCACGAGGCCTGTCGCGAGACACAGCGCAGTATAGTCCAGAGCAAGAAGAGCCTTCACCCCACAGCCCAAAAGCCCCAAAAACCTCAAACACAATACCCAGAAAGTTCCGGCATTGAGAGCCTGCTGAGTGGGGTTGGGGCGCAGCGTCGACGGATTGGGGTGCCGTTGGGATTCTAGAAATACGAATTTCAAGCTTTCAGATCTGAGTTTAAGCCAAAAACGCACGCACTGCTACAACCC
This sequence comes from Symbiodinium sp. CCMP2592, assembly GCA_905221615.1. NCBI lineage: Eukaryota > Dinophyceae > Suessiales > Symbiodiniaceae > Symbiodinium > Symbiodinium sp. CCMP2592. The sequence continues at coordinate 34,015 of CAJNDT010000419.1, forward strand.
TGAAAAGTATGGCAATGCCCAAGCTCGAAACCCCAGAAGGACCCAGCCTGAACCCCTGAACGAAGCCCAACCCCCTGAACCCTAGATTCCAACATCCTGGAGCTTGGTTTAACCTGATAATTCCAAACCCTAAGCCCTAAACCTTAAACCCAAAGGCTCGAACTCTGAAACCCCGCAGCTCCAAACCGAAATGATGCATTCCGAACATCCCCACCCTAAAAAGAGACCGCCGAATATCTTCTTCCGCATGACCGTGTACCCCAGAGTCTTTGGCGATAACTTGGGGTCCTGGATGAAGCTACAGACTTCACCAAGGTTTCGATTTGGCTAGCCAGTGCTCTCGATTACATGGAATAGAAACCAAGTCAAGGGTCCAGAGTAAGAGATGCAATTGCCAGATCTGACACGGGCATTCCAACATTACTCTGCTGCCGGATACTCTCAGGGTAGAATTCCGGTCAGGGAAGAATGGGGTGGGCGCTGCTCCAAAAATGCCATGTGGGATCTTCTGATCTAATCTGTGGGTAGGCATTGGCTGAAGACGAGAGCATCCCCAACGTGTCCCGCCAACTGGAGACATAGCGAGACCCTCTGATTGTCATGACGAATGCCTCCAAAATTCCGGCTGATCTGCCGGCCAAGTCATGCGTAGCCTCGAAGGCTTGCGCGTCTTTAGGTCAGGGGTTTGCGGATGCAGGGTGTGTAAGACTTTCTGCACTCTCGCTTAGCCAACTTCCGTGACTAAGCTAACCGGTGCAGCCACGGCCACCACGATTCGACAATGACGCTACACCGTAGCGAAGCAGCTGTACCATTCGTTGCCGTAGCTATGCCACAGCCATTAAAGTCATCACATGCGTACTTACATACATACGAACATACGTATGTGCATACATGTTGTGTATGCATACGTATATACATACATACATCATCATACATCCATGCATACATACATACATACATACATACATACTCATCAGCAGCAGCAGCATCGTCATCATCATCACACCATCGCCACCACAGTTGCCATCCACATGGTGATTTTCATCAGTGGTTCATCAGCATCATCACCACTTCCGTGTCATCCCCAAACCATGCGGCCAAAAGAAACGTCGTTCGCCGCCTTCACACCCTGACCACGCCCTGAACCGGTGCAGGCTTTTTGGACGTGAGACCCCAAGCCCGGAACCCAAGCCGCATCTACTTCCTCAATTCTTCCTCAGCCCTGAGCCTGAAATGAGCCCTTTGACCCCGATCCTCGAACTTGCAGAACACCAACGCAGAGGAATAAGCTTGGTCAGCTGGCCTCGGCCGAAGCAGCAAACCTCACGGCTTGCAGCTTCAGCAAGGGTATCTGAAGCTGACAGTCCAAGCACGCTGTCTGCTTTGTGCAGCACGGAGGCAAACAAGCCGAGAGCGTCCCACCACGACGCCTGGAATGGAACTGTAAGTGCAGTCGCAAAGGGTGAATGCAGAACCCTCGACTCTTGCTAGTCTGTAAACTCGCTACAGAAAACGCACCTGACAGGAGTGCCCATGACCCAAAGCAAGCATGAAGTGCATGCTTACGCTGCCTCTGGCTCCGCAGTGTTCCAGTGCTCTTCCTAGCGGGCTGCACCCAGATAGCAATATACGTCTGCATCTCATGTGAGAATATACATGGGCACCATGCTTCACCGCGGAGCTCGAAGTTAATGTTCACGCGGTCACGGACGTGCCCGACCGTTTTTGCAACAACACATATCGATTTTGCATTTCGGGGCTCCGCCTCTCTAAACCCCCGCGACACAAGTCAGCTAAGCAGAATACAACACGCCAGCTCCCCTCAAGGTTCCCCAGTGTACTTCTAGACCTCCCTCGAACCCTAGTCCTGCTCCTGTTCGCCCTGAGCTTCCTGGCACAGAGTTTGCATGACTTTTTCACACAGATGCGCACAGGGCAGACAGCTTTCAACTGACAGCAGCAGGAGTAGTGGAGGCAGCCAAAAGGGCTCCCTTCAAGCTTACGCCAAGCTGCAAAAGCAAGACAAAGGAAAAACGCCCGAAACCCAGAAGCAAGGAGCTCTCTGCATCCTCTGATCCACACGGTGCCTTCGCTGCTTGGTCCGGCTGCTTGCTGCAGATGTCCTGCTGGGCGTACAACGAAACTGTCACGAAAAGACACTCCTTCAGCATCCTTTCCAGCCAAGCAGAGCATTTATCGACACTCAAGCTCCGCAAATTCTACAATCGGGCAATTGCTGCATTTTGCAGCGGCTGCGTGGATCATACATGTGCTAGCAGAGACTGCTCCTCGAGAGATGCCAGGGGCCAGGGCACAGTGTCCGGCACCTTGGCGTGATCCTCCATCTCCCCGCAGTCCCCGCAGACAGTGTGGAGTCGTGGCGGTGCGACCTGCGTGTGTTACAGCTACAGCGACGAAGCATATCGATTTCTCAGCATCAGACTACATATTTGGATGGATGTGCTGCAAGCCCGAAACCCCATTGCCACCTGAGAAGGCCTGTTGTGCAGCCATGATCCCACCGACCTCAGCAGCAAGGCAGGGTCAACAACAAGAATGCTCCTTGTGGCCTGCCGCGCTCTATCGCAAACCTGAAACAGGCAAAGATGAACACCATGATGATGGCGATGGTGACGGTGATGGAGTGACGACAGCGAGGTCGTCGCGGTGGTCATGAGTGCTCACAGGGACGGACAGGGGCCGAAGAGGCAAGGACTTACATAACATGCTCACGGCAGGCACATAAGCTTAGTCAGGCACGGCTTGAACTTGAAGGCCGTGCCCTGAGGAAGCTGAGCCATCTCCAACTTCTCTGGCGGATTCCCTGGTCAGGAAGAGCCACAGTCTGTCAGCAACTCATGGTGTCTTCGATCGTCGACCTTCTTTCGACCCCTTCTCCAGGATGCCACTCATGGACGCACGCAGCAAGGTGCCGCGAGCCTGCCGGCGAATACGTCTCTCTGTCTTGCAACAGATCCATTGCTGCTATAAGCAGGCCAGGTCGGGATGGGCCGTCAACGACCCACGGGGTGATCCCTTCAGAAGTTTGGCTCTCGCCTGCAGCCACTTGTTGCCCCTCCGTTCCCATTCGTTTGCATACCAGATGCACTGCAGCTACACGGAGACCAAAGAGCAACGATATCTTGCCTGCTGTCGCAGCTCCTCAAGCTTTGCTCCGTCCTGGCCAAAAGCAGAGTGGCATCTACCTGTATTTACAGGAGCTCATGTAGGACAGACCCTATCGGTAGACAGGCTCTGGGCCATGATTCTACATGGGCAAAAATCAGGGAGGCAAAATAGAATGCTGACAAAAAAGATAACTCCAAACAACAGCGATGAAAACAACTACGGCTATATGTACATTAAAACTTGTCGGATGTATGTTTGCCTTGCGTTGGTGATCACCTTTCGATAGGTGAGTGACTTAAATCCCCAAGGTTCCCTTTTCTGGGAAATCAAGATGCATATCGAAGAATTATGCAAAGCAATACCTGCATATACTCAGGCTTCGAACTGCCCAGCCGAGGGACTGTTGAACTGTCGGACATGTTGAGAGGTCTCCCGTACCCAAGAAAGCTTGTTGAACAGAACACGACACGTTGAGACGCTAGAATGTGGCCTCGGAAGACCGATACTGAACGTTTTTTCACCTCAGTACGAAGACTGACAATAAGGAACTTGGAGAGCAAGACGTCCCGAAACATAAAGATTGAGACTTGCAAGATATTTAGCACCTCGAAGTTTTGCACAAGTAGGCATATGCCAAACCCATCTTCTTTCGCACCTCACTTGGCTCCGCTTGAAGAAACATGTCGAGGTACAGGTGGTCTCAATATTGTACTACACATTCCTAGCCAGGCCTGGAGCATGGACGTGGGCGCCAGGGGCATCGGGCATGGAAGTGTAAGTGTGTGGTTCAATGTGGACAAGATTTCGACGAGTTGTCGTGCAAAACGGCGAGGAGCATATGTTGAGGCGACGCAGACACGTTCTACCACCAACACAGCCGACTAAACCCACAATTGAACCCTGAACCCTAGTTAATCAGAAAACATCCCAAAACCCTGCACCACCGAATACGCGCAAAACCTCAAATCCCGAAACATGCACCCTCCTGCTGCGTTGCTTGAACAGCCTACACGCCTCAAGAGGCTCAGCAACCCAGACTGGCCAACATCATTGCGAGCCCCCCGCTCTCCAGCGATAAGCCCAGAATCCTTATAATCATAAAATCCTAGAACCAAAAAACCCCAAGGCCTGCCGGACAACGTCCCAAGGTGTTATCTGCAGATAAAGGGTCAAGGAGGCACTGCCTGGCTGAAGCACGCGCATGCCGTATGTGCACATGCTTGCCTGTGTGTAGCCAGGCAATACCAAGCATGATTAACCATATATGAAAGAGTGTCTGCTATATACAGAAAGGAGCTTCGAACATCAAGATGAAGGTGCATGTGCCTGTGTTTTGAAAGTATGCATAACTATGTGTATATATATACATATATGAGTTGTATATGTATGTGTATGTATGTACACGTATGTATATGTATGTATGTACATATATGTATATATGTGTATGTATGTATGTATGTATGTATGTATGTACGTATGTATGTATGTATGTATGCATGTATGTATGTATGCAAGGATGCATGGACGCATGTATGTACGCGAGTATGCATATTCTCTTTTTTTACATGTATAAGAAACTGCACATGTAGAAGCATGGTAAGCCCTCGGCCGCCCGCCAAGATATGAAAATGTATATGTATGTACATGGTAAGCCCCACCCCACCCGCCAAGATGTACACATTTAAGTTTCCGGCACCACCGAACATTTATGTGCACCCAGCCACGCCAGTTCACTCACTGCAAAGTAACACCCATGCATATGGTTCTGCATGAAAAATCGACGCATCCGAATCAAACCATATGAACATGCGATACAGAATCTTCTTCCTGGTTCCCCGAAGCCCTGGCACATATACTGCATATATATATATATATATATATATATATAGTTTTTATACATACACCCACACACACGCACACACTCCAGCATTGACATGGACCTTGCGAGTTTCTTTCGGCAATGCTACAAAAATGGTTGATGTGTCCGCCACAGAGGACGATAGACCACAGACATCGGCCTCAATGCAGACGGGGTAGACGCATAGGCACGAGAAGGGGGAAATCGTCTGCCAAGACATACCCCCGGCTGAACGGAAACCTCCATGAACACCGAAACCCTTTCGAACACAGAAATTCTTGCATGCAAGCGTCTGCCATGACCTCGACAAGAGACAGCAGAACCTCCGATAGCACGGATTCAGTTGATATTCATCTGGAGCAACGGGCTCGTGTCAACATTGCAGGGAAAGACCCAAGCCCACGTCCAAACTTCACAGACGTATCCATACACACCTTGAGTACTATCATTATTAGCAAAGGCCCTGATAGGATCCTGTTGGAACCCGGTGCTTGGAACAACCCCAGGCCCCAGGCCGAGTCCTACTTGGATCGTCGGTGTGGGTTGTAAGTGTTTAGGCGACTTAGATAAGTGATTAGACGTGTACTAGTAATATTCGTTTGCAGCACTTATACACTAGTAACTTACAAGGGTTATGTAAGTGGCACTAAGTCGGCTACATAAGTCCACTTGGTAAGTGTTCGCGGTGACTTATAAGTCACTTAGGGTACGTCCTATAAGTAACTCTTGGCAGTTATTCACCCCGGTCAACAAAGTTTGTTGAAAACTAAACTGTCCACGTGCAAGTTTAGTAAAAATAAAGTTGCAACGTGCAAGTTTATTAGAAAAAAAGTTGCCATGTGCAAGTTTATTAAAAAAAGATAGATGCCATGCGCAAATTTAGTGGAAAATAAACAAGCGCTGGACCCGACCACAGCTAGCTAAGTCGACTGTAAGTCACTTACGAGACTTTCGATAAGTGCACTTATACGACTTTCCGTAAGCGATGTATTTGATTAACAGGTAATGGGAGATTACTTATACCTATTTATAGTAAGTCACCTATAACCAGTACAGCATTTATCCATAGCTCCATCCCGGCAAATACTAAGTGGCATATTCATTTAGGCCACTTAATAAAAGAACCCTCGTCACTTATTATGTCTCATAAGCAAAAGGTAAATAAATGCCAGACAAACTAGACTTAGCAAGTAAGGCTATCATACTTTGTTAAGTTGATAGACTTGATATAACGTGTCCTTTGGCCGACGTAGCATAAGTCCCCCGAGTCTGGTAAACACTTATAACCGACAGCGACGATCCAAGTAGGCAATCCCAGATCCTCAACGAAATCCATCCCACCACAGTCTATAGGGCTGCTGCAGCTGCCCGCCGGCGCAAAGCGCTCGGCTAAGGCGCGCGCCGCCAACACCTGCCTTGAAGCCGCCCTCGTGCAAGAGAGCCTCACACATGAAGGTGCTCAAGTGACAACTCGGAGGGCACAACGCGACTGGAGGAACAAAATCTCGGCTGCAGCCTTGCCAGCTCCAGTGTAGGTCAACGTCCTGCCGCAAGGGACCGTGCCCAAGCTTTCACTTTCGACTCTGGCCCGGCGCATTAGCGACACGCCAATACACTGCACGAGCTCGGATTTCTGGGTGCCCTCGACTCTCTGTCTCTAACTTGGCTGTGTCCTTGTAGGGCACTCGAGGAAAGTCGCAGATCGGGACGTTGTCACGGATCGGCTTGATGATCGCACCTGAGAGGTGCTGCTTGAGCTCTCGGGCAGGGAAGACGTTCGGATTCTGCTTTGGCGGCCAAGCCTGAGGTTTGTGGGCTGACCGGTTTGCAACGGTCAGGAGAGAGTGAAACGGATGGTGAGTCGGTGCAAGAGGGTGGTGCCCGAAACCGCATGAAGCTCTGAAAAAAAACGCAACCCCAATATACCCCAATGACAGCCGGTGGAGCACCTCCATTCCGAGATCAGGCAAGAGCGCCGGTTCGCGAGCGCTACTACACATCCACGCAACGCGATGTAAGCCACGACACCACGCCCATACTCATGAACTGGTGACATCGATGAATCCCAGCCGTCCCAAACCTCAGACTTCCCCTACATCCGCTACTACACTACCGCCGAGCTACTGAACTGTGCACCACAGCACTTGGCAACCCTCCGAACAATACCTTGTTGAGAATCTCACAACTAGAACCATAAGGAAGCCCAAAAAGTGAAGGTCCTGAGGTCCTAGCGAACTCACAAACAGTCAGCAACACACATGCTCACAATGCTTTCCTGAGTCATGACCTACAGAATCTCTGAAAACCACTTGAGCGCGGCTTCTGGACTAGCTTCCTTCCGAATTCGGCAAGGGCAAAGCGGCCATGACGGCAGGTGATCATGTGCCTTGGCCCCCGACCGGGTGAAGCAGGCGTGCAGAAGAAGAAGGGTCGAGACGAGACCTCGGTCACCTTGGCCACAGTGACTGCAAGAGTGCACAGACGAAGGTCAGGTGCCTGGTTACCAGATCCGAGCACACCTGTACCACCAATATGCAAATGCATCTTTTCTCAGAGATTGCACTGGTAGCAAAAACGTCTCTTTCAAACGGCCTCGAGAAAGATCAACATCCCGGCCAATGCAAGATAGCTGCAGTCGCACGGTAGACTGGCGAGGGCTCGAGCTTCCTCATGAGCGACAGCGTGCCCGAGCCGGAGCCCGAGACAACCACCTTCCTTACCGAAGTGCTTCTAATCTGTCATGACCGACATTAATCGGTGGTATCCCTCTTTGGCACCCTTCAAACCTGAAAGCACGGCGTGTAGGCAGAACATTTGCTTGAATGGAACCATTGGTGGAAAGACTTCGAAACTCGGAGACCAGCTACCCTTCAGCATCAAGACCTGGAGCATGCCTATCTCACTGCCATGACAACGCCGACTGGGGCAATACAGTCAAGCATAATTCAGAGCTATTTACGCTTGCATTGCAAAATATCAGTTGCTTGGCAAGCCGCCGACGCTCGTGCTCCTTCAAGGCTCCATCCACATCGTACCTCTTGAAAGATCAAGATTTTCAACCTCCTACGCAGCATTTACAACACTACACAACATGCAATGCGGGCGATAAATGCTTGCACAGCCATGATGGGGGGGCGTATTCATGCCATCCAGATTGTCGTTGATCCGCGTGTGTCCAACATTGACCTTAGTTGATGCAAATCAATGCATGGTGTCACTGCTTTCCCCAAGCAAGACTGCTTTGCATCCAATCTGCGCAGCTCCCTCGTCGATGTCATATGTAAGCTCCGCACACCAACGAAGGCAGTGGCGCAAACGGCGCCCATCTTCACTGTCCTGCACAAGAGATCACAAGAGATATAGGGCTGCAATGCGTGGAAACACCAAGCCCTTTGGCTATGTAATGGTAACCTTATCCAGTTATTAGCTAGCTTCATTTTGCAATACCTGGGGTCCGACCAGTCTTCATGCAGCATTTCCCCAGCCAGTGACTGCTCCAAATCATCTGTGATAAACAGCAATTGAACAAACATGTGCTCAAGCCTGCGAGCAAGTCGGCGGAACATGGTGTGCTGTGCTGATTGCACCGAGCTTGTCCCACTTCTTGAACCAAAGCTTCTGCGCAGCATGTGCATCGAAGATAGGATCACGTAAAGGCTTCATGCTCGCCGGGGCTTGGGATCTGACAACATCCGAGGCGATGTAAGGCTGCCGCGTTGAAAATGAGGGACGGCGAAGTGGAAACCCCTGGCACATGGCAGCCACATGCCCACCTCAATGCTATGCCTGCAACCACTCCGAACAAGAATATTCAGATCGCACTTCCAGGGCGGGTGCCAATCCATTGAAGAATAAAAACGGCGCCCACAACCTACACCCTCGGCACGTCCTTAAGCAGTAAATCCGAAGGAACGGAGGAACAACATCGTGGTTTGTGGCTCGTGACCTGAAGGCAACTCAGCCGACAGAACGAAAACCGTACTAAAAGTTGTATCAAAGGCCAACCGCTGCAGGGATGTTGACCCACAGGAAACGCTTTCACTATTCATCGTCCGTTTCTGCGGACCATGCTACCATGCAAGCGATGTGCTCAGGAGCCTGCATGTCCTTCCCACTTCGGAGACAAACTGAGCTTGCGCCTTCCATGGAGAACAAACGATCCTCAACATCCAAAACTTGTATCAACGAGCTTAACACCAGTGGATCCACGTATCGCCCTCCCCTCCTGGCTCTCTGTCTCTCTCTCGGCCAACTTCTTCTACTCTTGGGACCAGAAACCACGGAGTTTGCGTGGCACTAAGCTGCTAACCTTTAACCTCTTATTCAGCCTTAGCCAGGAAATGGCAATATCGGAGCCGACTGTGCCCCATGGCCTTTACCTTGAACTCGCTCCAAGTCCAAGAACTCGTCAGACAAGCAGAACCTCAAACCACAGGCAAAGCTCAATTCAAGCTGCACCCAAGGCTCCAAAACAAGTGTCAAGAAGTGCTTCATGGACAGGCGAGGGGGATGGGTGAGGTTCAGATCTTGGAGGGCGGCAGGAGTTTGGCGAGGGGTTGGGCGGTTTAGTTTGCGACAGCCACGACCCACAGTGCATGCATGAGATAGTGCGGCAGCGACCTTGCGCTCTGCTGCGAATTAAAGGCTCTGCGCGAGGGCTTGGGTCCAGGAACTTGGGTTCAGGTTTCATGGTGCATAGATTGGAACGAGGCATATGGCATATGGGATTTAAGGCTTGCGCTTTGGGGTTGAAGGTTAAGGGTCCAAGGCTTCGGATCTCGCGTGTAGGCTTGTGGGTCTGGGGCCCAGGGTTACAGAGGATTGGAGCCTTGGATCGGTCTGGTTTAGGACTCGGGGAGGTCTTGGTCTAGGGGTGTTGATTGTAAGTTTAAGGGTGCGCAAACATTGGGCTTGTTCAGTATGCGGTCGCTGCGCACGTGCAGGGCATGTGGTTGTCTTAACTGCCCCAGATGTGAGCAGCCCCAAACCCTAAACCCTTTAGGCTCTTCAGGCCTTACATCGCCGACGTGAAACCGAAAGCCCTGGAGGCCTTACACCAAAACGTTGTGGCCTTAGACCCTGAACCCCGAAACCCCTAAACCGGGAACCTCTGAAACCCTAAACCTCAACCCCTAAACCCCTAACCCCCAAGACCTAATCCCCAAACCCCTGAACCAGCCGAGGATCTGAGCAGCAAGTTGCTCTCTGCCAGGCGAGCTGTCAGGTGCTGCCACTCCTTCCAAAGGCGAAAGCGAACATGGCCAAAAGCAAAGAAGCGAAGCATTCGCGCAAGCAGCTGACAGGGCCGCGCAAGTAGGCGACAGGGCCGGCAGCAAAGAGGCGAAACATTTTCGCAAGTAGCTGACAGCGCCAGTAACAGAGAGGCGAAACATTCGCGCAAGTAGCTGACGGGGCCAGCAACAAAGAAGCGACCTTCGCGCAAGCAGGCGACAGGGCCGGCAGCAAAGAAGCGAAGCATTCGCGCAAGCAGCTGACAGGGCCAGCGACAAAAAGGCGAAAGTTGACATGGCCAAAAACAAAGAGGCGAAACATTCGCGCAAGTGGGCGACAGGGCCGGCAACTCAGAGGTGAAACATTCGCGCAAGCAGCTGACAGGGCCGCGCAAGTAGGCGACAGGGCCGGCAAAAAAGAGGCGAACTATTTGCGAACATCGAAGGAAGGATCAGTAACAAGCTGCGGGAAGCGTGCTAGCAAACCACATCATGGAACCAGAGCAACTCAAACTCTCCGAGCTGCGGGCTCACGCCGGCACGTCGAAGGCCCCAAGTTCACGTACCTTGCTGGCAAGCTGCAGTTCCCGCAACGGGACGTGGTTCAACTACATGCAGACGGCGTGTATCTGAAGCTGAAACGAGATCAGGTGACACTTTGAAGTCAATTGGCGTCGCGGGTGTGGTGGAGATCGGATGAGCTGGCCTCGACACTGTCAGCCGAGACTAAGGTGGTGAAACTTTGCGGAGCTGCTCCGGACGTGATTGGCAGGTCAGCTGAGTTGGAGGAGAAAGCGCGTTTCGGGTGCCCTGTGAAAGCTTACCGAGTTTCTGCACTATAACGGCCTCAAATGCGGATGACAAGCCTGACTGGCAGCAACGGTGTGTGGATTTCCACTTTGGAAGTAACTGCGCCCTAAGACATTGCAGTCGATTCAGGTTGGCAGCGCTACTCGTATTGCTGTATTGCCACATCAAACATGGGCACTCCAAAAGAGACTTTAAAGGATACTTTGCTGCAGGATGCTCTGACGGCGTGTACTTGCCAACTGCGGTATGTACCCTTAACGTAAAACCTGAAAAACACCACCACACACTCCGACTGTTTTTCTCGAGCTGCGAGCTGTACCGGACCAAGGACACGGCCGGTCGGCCATGCTTCTGGTTCCTCACGGAGAACTCGCCATACAGATACATAGACAGATCTATGGGCAAAAGCAAATAGGCAGAAGCGCAATCAAGCATGAATTACATGTCTGCACACATACATGCATACATCCATAGATACCTGATCATGGACAGTCGTAGAGTCCTAGGTCTGGACGAGTGCAGTCACCATCTTAAGAGGATGGAAAGTGACCCTGAAGGCAGTAGCATCAAAGGCTAGAGAGACCACATGGTTGACTGGGGACTCAAGAGAAGAAGCTTAGATTCGGAGTCCAGGTTTTGGCCCCCGCACAAAGTGAAGATTCAACGATGCCCAAGGCTTGCATGAACACTCGGTGAAGGGCTTCCTTCTTGCAACCGGCCTGCTGAATTCAGAATCCCGTTCGCTGCCTCCGTCGTGGCTCGCGATTCGCTTGCAAGCACGAAAAGCCAGGTTGATCTGGGAGTTTCCGAAAATAGGGGACCCTAATTATATGGCACCCTATAATAGTAGGATCCTTGTTGTAATGCCCTAGAATAAGTACCACAATTCTTGAAAACTCCCATCTGGACACGCAGTTGCCACAACAGTCCCCTTGCCTTTGTTTCAAGTGTTGTCTGACAGAGGACCTTTCGGGAGGTGCGGCCAAGGCGGCGGTGGCCAGCCTTGCGTGTGTGGCTGGTGTAGGCTTTCTTGGTCGTCATTGCCTTCGCCACGGCATCACTCGGGCTGACCTTTCCAGACTCGGCGGCGGTGTTGCGGGCCACCTCAACCTTGTTCTCGGGGACCTCCGCGTTTCTGTGGCCCAGGATCTGCACAGGATGGCTGAATGCGCATACTGTGTTCCCCAGCCGCACATGGAAATAGCAGTGGTCGTCTAATCTGTCTTTGCGTGAAGCCAGAGTCACCAAATATTATGGACTTGCTATGCTATGAGCAGAGTCACCTCAGGAACCACTGAAAAGCTTACCGGATGTCAGGAATTCAGAAACCAATGTTTGGGCGTTCTGGATTCAGAAGTCGGGCCAGGGTGAAGTATCGTCTTCAGATTGCCCGAACTGACATCAGCAGCTTCTTTCTGCTCTACGGCCCTTTGACACTCCTACTCTCTCTACCTCCCCCCTTCGGTCTCTCAGCCAGCTCCCGATTCCCAAGCAGCATCCGCCAAGCTCCAACCTGCAGAAGAACCAGGGATCAAGAACATAGACCACAGACTTAGATGAGCCTGGAGGTACAGCCATGGTATGCCGTCAGAAACTCGAAGCTCTGCACATGGTCAAGCTTCAATTATGAAACCCAAATCCATCAAGCGTCGCCCATATTTAGTCCAGATCCTCTCAAGCCCATGCAGCTACATCATGACGTGCTCACGGCACGTAGAGCGGCACAAGACAGAAAACCTGGAAAGTCAGGCAGACAACTTGTGGAACTGTGTTCCCAAGGCTGCAAACTCCCTGTGCGAAATGCACCTAGATCTCGTGGTCAATGCAGCAAACCTCAAAATGTCGAGCCCTAAGCCGCTTCGGACCTCAGCCCCTTGAGCCCTGTTCTGCCCGGCGACTGCACCGCTTCCGTCTTGGCAGCACAGCGCCGACGAGGGCCTTTTACGAAATGCACGGCTCTGAGAGTGCGGATCTTTGCTTGAATCTTGCCTTCTCAAACTCTGCAGTTCTGCAATATGCACGGCCTGTGAAACCATGCCACAAGAAGCCCCTGAAATCCTGAACGATTGCGGGTGCTCGCCTTGAAGGAGCCACGGCGGTGAGATGCAGAGCCGCTCCCGCCAGCTCCCGTAGAGCTCGTCGGCATGCTCCTTAAAACGAAGAATGCCTTCTTGAGCTCCTTATGCATCTCCGCAAACTCAATGATGGCATCGCTCAGGTTGATGTTTCCGAGCTTGCCGGCTTTCCAAGCCTTCTATGCCGCCTGGGCCTGGTACTCGTAGACCTCTTTCAGCTCCACGTTGCTGTGGCCCATGCTCTCGAAGAAGGTGGAGATTCGCAGGGCATTCATAGGCACGCCACTCCTACTGCATACTGCTCCGGGCCCTTTATAAAAGCACTAACTGCCTGACAGCCTGACTGGTAATGAAGAAACACGGTCAAGAATAGAATACTC
>CAJNDT010000419.1:52500-215070 GCA_905221615.1 Symbiodinium sp. CCMP2592
CAGGGTACTTGCTCGTTCGACTAGGCAGCTGAAGGTTTTTCAGGCGACATATGTATGTGATTGCATTTGCTCAGAGCTTTCATGTTCATGGAGTTTATCGACAGACCAGCCGGTGCGATCATTATTGGATGCTACAGAATTCTTCTCGCCCAAGTGCTTACGCTAACTATCAAAGAACGACATGGCCGACACTAGACATGTCCGTATCCGAATCTTGATTGGTACAGAAAGACTGGCACACGTTATGTTGATTGACTGCACAACAATCAACATACACGACGCAAGAGCCAACAAACGCCAACAACCAGGTACATAGCAGTTTACGTCTGTGCGTAGCCTTGGTTGGGAGCTGCAACTGCTGGCCTCGAAGGTGTGCTTTCGAAGCTGAATCCTCCGCCAATGCGTGCAAATACGAGGTTTCAAGCATAAGACATCATGCATTCAGCAATAGTACTGGTAGTATGACATGTGTACATGCAGGTATGTATATATAGGCGAGGCAGAAATTTGAATATAGATGGCATGCCGGTCTACAAAGGAAAAGATAAACGAGAAGATGTGTATGTATATCCATACATACATGTCGTGTATGTATACATACGCATGTACAGATGTACATGTACTTTTATCTATATGCTTGTTTACATGCGTATATAGATATATATATATATATATACACTGTCCATAACGCACATATAACTACGGAGCTTGTATGATCGGTTCTCGTATTGCTATTGATACAGCGGGCGTGAATTCGCGGTTTGACGCTAGCAGCCTTGAAGCGACCAAACCGGAAAGTACAAGGCAGCACATGAGAATGAAAACGAAGCTGTGAGGAAATCAACCTGCAAGCCGAAAGACATGCTAGCCACAGAAATCAGGAGAAACACACGAACAAGCCACAGAGTCAACTCGTCAACCAGAAGCACATCACCAAGCCAAAGAGGAGAAATCCCAAAAGGCTAGTAGCTACAAAGCTAGTCTTTCCGCGCTCGAGCACAGGCGCGCGCCTAAGGAGCCTTGGGTCTGGTGTCCAGCTCCGTCTCCTCATAGATCGTTGCGAGGCTTGACCTGGAAGCACAGCGGATGAAGAAGCCAGGGCTTCTGCATGGATTTATGCTGATTCGCAACATGACAAACTCACTACCAAAATTTCGCATGAGTCGACTGTGACTCTCCAGGACCTGAGGACACCGCGGAAAGGGCATCCCCAGTGACTTCCACGATTCAACAGGGATCAAGTCACTTCGAGAGCCAGCGAACAGCTGCGCGAGCAGTCAGTTTTCCGGAACTGCAGTACGTTCGGCATACGTGGCAAGTTATCACAATGCACATGTATGCCCGGAGCAAGCGGCTCTTTTATGTACATAACTCTCGCCATATCTACTTGTATACGAACATACATATGTGCAGATGTCTGCGTGTTTCTGTCTGTCCGTCTGTCTGTCTGTCTGTCTGTCTGTGTTAATACGTGTGTGCAATGCGCAGTTAATTAGTTTAAGTCAAGCTTGCAAATTGCACTAGACACACTTTCCATGTATGTGCATGTGTACACGTTCCACCGGTCCCCAAGAAGGCTTGGACCGACAAGGCAAGGCCCGGATCGACGGGCTGTCCGGTACCACTGTGTGAGGCTGATCTGATTGGTTCTGATGTAATTAGTTTAGTGGGCTTCCGCGGAAAAGCACACGCAATTTTATACTTTGTATTTGTCTGTGTACTGATTCATTTGGGCAGGCCAGTGTGTTTACAGTTCGTCATAGGCTAGCGTGCTTCGAATCAGTCTTGGAAAGCATCGTTCCTCATAGAGCAACGCACGTCAAAAATGGCCTCATGTGGCAAACAGACCTGCAAACATGCGATGCCAAAACACTGTACGCCGATCACAAATGACCGCCAGTCCGGCGAGCAAGGGTGGAAGTAAGGCAAGGTATCTTTAAACCAAACAAATAATCATTGCTGCAACTATCTGGAACTGCATTTCTTGAGTGGAAGCGAACACTGGCACTCTGTTGCGCGCAAAGGCTTAGGCTTCCGTTTCCTTTCCACATTGCCTCGTCCAAGAAGGGTCTCAGAGGACTCAGGAAACCTTGGTGCGGGACACTTGTTGATCTGCAGTGGACCGTGTCAGGAGCTTCGTTCGACAGTGGAGAAATTCAAACCGAAGGCGGCCTGCCATGCGACCGAACGAATTGGAACCTGGAGTTTGGGGCCGACTCAGCCCAGAAATGGGTTTGGAGTTCCGGCTTTCCACGCTGGGGATCGCGGAAACTTGGAAAGACATCCCTGCCAACGGCTCCAGGAGTTCCCCACTGATATAGCTTCAACACCAACAAGCCTTCTGTTTTAAGGTTGTGGTATATGCAGCAACCGAGAAGATCGAACTGACCAGTGAACTCGTCCGCATCGCACAAGGCTTTGGGGAAGCAGGGGCAAGACTTAGGACTTTGTGCCTTCATCGCAATCGTAATGATTTGCCTTTGGGGTTCAAGCCTTCTCCCCGGCATGTGGTCTTTTACGGAGCAAGAAGGTTTTGAGGAATTTGAACCTCACATGGGCAATGGGCATAAAATGGACATCTTGGACCCTGACCGGACCGCCTTCTTCAGAAGGAGTGCCGTGCCACCTAGGCGACATATACAAAGATCCAAGGATCTACGGGTGTTCCGGTGTTACCGTGTTGGGAAATTATCAAACATCTACGGGTGGACTCCCGCGATAAGGTGTTACCATGTCTGCAAAGTGTAAAAATAGACACAGTATACAAAGATCCAAACATCTATTCGGCGCTACGGTGTTCCCACGTCTGTGCAGTATGCACAGTACACGAAAATACAAGCATCTACGGGTGGACTCCGGCGTTACCGTGGTACCATGTCTGTCAAGTATCCAAAGTATTGGAGATCCAAGCTTCTACGATGGACTCCATGGGTACGTTGTTACCGTGTCCTCCAAGCCTGGAAAGCCTACAATACACACACACACAGACAAATACTCAGGGGTGGACGTTCGTGTTGCAAACTTATAAGGCCCACTAAGTCTACATTACAAGGACACAAGAACTGAAGGGTGGACACTCACGTTACGAACTTATAGATTCCTTAAAGCTCACGAAGTCTACAATCCAAAGACACAAACCTTGAGGGGTGGACGTTGGCACTGATGGAACGGGGGGGCTGCTGCCCGCCCCATTGGTCTGCACTAACAGAAGGGATTGGCTGTGTTCTCCAGCTGGCACACCTCCAATGACCCTGACAAAAAGCTTGATGCCAAAGCTGGCCGCCCACGGCTTGTAATGGTAAAGGATCGATGGCGCTCCTCTACGACATGTCTCCGTGAACGACTGCTGAGGCCGTTGCAACAGTTCTGGTCGCGTCTTTCCGCAAGCAAGGCCTCAGGATATGTGACTGCAGAAGCTGTCGTGCACAATGGGTGACACTGGATTCCGCAACCAAGAGCTCTGATCAGAACAACGGTGTCCATCTGCAGTAAAAGCCCCGAGCTCAGCGCCACCTCGGCGTTGGATTCAACCAGTTATCGCGCTGATCCATGTTCATGTGCTGGTGGCAATACCATTGAAGTTTCACCTTGTCACGGCTGCCCCGGGGCATCCACCTGCGTAGGGATAATGAGCATGCACATGCATACCTACATATACACATGATTCACATGTACATTTGTACGTAAATACCTACCTCTCTGCACAAGTCGTCTGCGGTATAGGACCCATAAGAGTTCTTTTAAGATATTCAGAAAGAGCCCATCTAGAACCCACAGAAACCAGTGTACAACACCCCCGAAACTCGGAGAGAAGACCGAGAAGAACTCCACCCTTTGGCGACTCCCAAGCTGCGGACTCTGAGCCTCGCGCGCATTCCCAGCCAAATCAGAAGGCCAGCCGGATGCTTCACCTTTCTGACTGGTAGGAGTTGGGCATTGTGGTTTCAAAGTGTTAAAATGCGAGCTCGAACCCCCGTACGCCTGAAACCCGGAGGCCTAGGCTTCAGATGAGTGGCATTTATTGCAATTTCCGGCTTGAGCTACCTTCTGTTTCTTGGGCATGGAATGGACGATGACGACCGGATCTCGACAATGACATGGAATTCAGGAGCGGGGGAACTGTATGAATGATTACTGTTAAGTTATCTTAAACTATTTAATTGCACTAGATTACAGTATATCAAACCGTGTAACATGACTTTTGTCGTCTATCTGCGCCAACTGCAGGCCACATCCCCACAAGATAAACCCCACCTGCAGGCATGAAGCAAATCCCCTTCATGCAGGTTACGTTTGGGTCACTGTGGCTGCTGCGGCCAACATACTCCAAGTCTAACCAAGCTGTCCCCGAAAGCCTCGCCTAGAGCCGAGACTCGCAACTTCAACTTGGGGCTCCCCGCACCACCTCTTTCCGAACTGCTTCCCGGCATGGAAGTAGAAGGTGTTCAGCATCTGGCCGGCCAAAGAAACAGCCAATGACTCAGAGGAGCAACGACATCTCGCAAGAGCCTTCGTGCTGTCAGCAACTGGCTACCACTAGTTCGGAGATCAGGCGCCTCTCTGCACAGACTTAACCAGGTGCGAAGGAGACACGACTTGACAAAGAGAAATGTTGTCTGTTAAGGATTTGTTCGAGTAGGAGTCGCGAGTCGCGGCAACACTTCGCACTGTCAAAGGTTGCAAATCTCAGAGCAGCAAGCATGTACCTGGATGCCCGTTTCGCCAGAGCTCGCCTGACGCGGCCTTGGCAGGAGACACCGGAAGCCGAAGTCCGGGGTTGGCGGGGGGGGGGGGGGGAGCAAACGTCCTCCCCCAGAAGGATAGTATAATGGCAGCACATTGCCTCGTGGCGCAAGCTTCCTGCAGACTATTGGATCCGTCTTAGCAATGGTTTCATGCGCGTGCACAAGCAAGCCCGTCACCGGAGTCTGCATGTCTTTCACACACCAGCAAAAGATCGTATGCCGAATGTGAAGGGGCCTCCCTCCGCAACTGCACTGAACGGGCACTCAGAATCTGCAGTTTTGAGTTCTCTCCAGCCTCGCATGTTGACTGCGCTTTGGGCCCAGGGTGGGTACGTCGCTTCGGTGCCTAAGGACTTGCGCTTAAAGAGTCATACCACTATCATGTAGTGCATTGTAGAAGTGCTCTTGACGAGTACTTCGCCGCGGATATCTGATAGAGTGTGCTTGTCAAGCTGTGGACTGACCGACTCTTCGCTGCATTGGCTCACCGGTCGCTGGGCAAGTCTATCGTGTACGGTCCGATAACCTTAGCCGTAGATAATCTTAAACAAACGTCGACGGCTTGTGGTCATGGATTCTCCGCCTTCGCCCTGGCCCTTATCCCTAGCCACTGGTTGCCCCCGACCCGCGAATGCCGGGATTACCTACGAAAGCATAATGCCTGCTACTTCCAGCAAGCCCTACACCCTTTCCGAAATGCGGAATCCTCACTCCGGGAGCCTTAAACTAAACCCTGAACCCACCCTAAACATTCAACCCTTAGCAGCCCTACACCGCAGGAAGCCCAGGTTAAGTATCCAATTCCGCCCGGGACTGAGACCCCCGACAGGTCGGTCACGGTTTCCTACGTCCTTGCTTTGCAACAATGTTGGCAGGTGAAGTGCAGCACACTGCGAGGTTTCAAGCTTCGCGCATTGGGAACAGCTGGGAAATCGATAAACCGTGAGTTCAGGATTGGACCTGGTGATATGAAAATCTGAAACGAAGAGCTACGGAGCAAGCATCTCGAGTCAATTGTCCAGCTCACCAGCCCAACTCCAATTCCTACAGCATGCAATCTCAGACCGAACTGCCGCCAGCCTTCCAGCGCACATCACCACCAAGGTCCGGTTTTGCGGGCAATAGGAACGGCCAGAGACATCCCAGTACCCTTCTGCGCCCACGCACTTGCAAACTGAACTCATTTCTCCCAAAGCCGTCCTGACTACAATGATGCCGGCCTGCACCAATTTCACAGCTAAACGTCTTAGAATCCTCATGGAGTGCGGGGGCGAGAGCGGTGACGGTTGCGCAACCCCGTGAGGCTTGGATTCTGCAACTCTCCGAGCAACTGCTGCCAGCCTACTTGTCGCTCGAACCGCATCGCTGATGCGGTGTGCCGCTGCCACAATGCGAGTGTCTCGCACTCCGTCGCCGGCGAATGCGAGGCCTTAGGATGCAAACATATCAAAGACATTTGCATAAGAGCTCTGCGCAAAAGAGCTCACTGCATGCATGATCAATGCCACAGCTCTGCAGCAGGTTTTCGCGATGCGCTCGCGACTCGTTGCTTCGTGCCACGGTGGATCTGCACTCTGGCGCTACGCTGCTACAGTGTTTATACAGTTTACGAAGCAAATAAAAATCAAGCATCTATGGGTAGACCCTGGCGTTGCAGTACTACAGTGTCCAGAAAGTATACAAAATCCAAAGATCTACGGGTGGACTCTGGCGTTACACAGGGTTCAAGGATCTGTGGGTGGACTCTGGCATTTACACAGGGTTCAAGGATCTACGCGTCTCAGCAGATCACGCGGCGCCGGCCTTCACAGATGGGCATGTCAAACCACAAATCAATGAATCACCGAAGTGAGCATCTCACTGCACAGGCTGCGCATTGCACGACAAGCCTTTGGGTCCAACATGGTGCAACCCATGAGTATCTTATTAAGAGTCTTCTTTGGGAGTAATGAGAGCTTCGGCAGGCATCACATGTTCTCTGGGCAACCTCAATCATTCCTCGGCCCAGCCCTCCGGCTCAAGGTCTCTGCACTCGCCATGCAAAGCGCAATCTGTAAACATTCCCTGGGTTCGGAACCCAACCAACACGCGAATTACGCTCTCGGGGCCAAGTACTCCACATGGGGGTACAGTGCGCACACACCACACAAACAACACGCCCAGGTATTAACCGTTCCTCTCAGCCCAGATGCCTGGCCTAGTGTGGTGCCGAGGTACACGACGCGATAGTGCACCTGCTCCGCAATTCTTCAGGCTTGCGCTCAAACCTAAACTCAGGATAAAAAACGACCCTTTCTGGAGACTTTCGATGTCAACTCCGAACCCGAAACCATAAAATTGTGCATGACTGTCTAGACCTCAAACACATTTCCCGGCGCCTGTGCCTTCGGGAAAGCAGGCCTCCACGCAAGGCACGAGCGAGGTAGTTAACAAGAAAGCTTGAGCACAGAGCGCCAGAGAGCGCGAGTGAAGAGCACACAGAGAGCGACAGCGAGAGCTATCGTGGCAGAAAGACGCGCAAAACACTTGTTTATGCACATGTACACACAAGCACAACATCCTGAATGTGTTCGTACACACATACACAGTATGCTATAGTAACTAGGCACAGGCAGGTATTAATAGTCACGGCATGCATTGCACACATGTTGAGAAATGTGCCGTGAGTGAGTGTGTGTGTGTGTGTGCATGCGTGTATGCATATGTATGTATGTATGTATGTATGTATGTACGTACGTATGTATGTATGTATGTATGTATGTAGATATATCGTGAATATATACAGTTCTATATATATATATATATAATTATATATACATGTATATATATATATATATGTGTGTGTGTGTGTATATATATATATATATATATATATAACAAATATCCCTGAATCTATCTACGTCTTTGTGAGTGCACGCCTACACGAGTCTCGACTTGCATGCAGGTTTGTAAGGGACACCTCGACATACGTAGCTGTGTCTAAGCCTATCTGTCTCTGCGGGAGGAACTTGCATGCTCGGGTTGAAATGCAGTACTAAACGTAAGCTCGTTCGGTACAAACACGATGTGGAGGAAACCTGTTCACTTGCTGCAGCTGGGTGCTCCGGCGTGTTTGGGAGCAGCTGCGGCCACCTCCCTTCCGCCAGGATCGGAACGTGAACATTGTCACACCTCGCGACTACAAAAGCAATTGATTTCAATCGCTGCCCTGAAGGAATGAATGCAGACGCCGTGTCGTGTTCTTCCAGAGCCAAGGATCTCCTTCACTGGCTCCAGGCTTGCTTTGAAGCCTCTCGCGAGCGTAGAGGGCTTTGCTTTCGCAAACGCAAGCTTCCAGCCGTGTACGTGAATCCGGAAGGAATCTTTGAAGCCCCTTGTCAAAGCCGCGGCCTCTCGCTCCGAGGAAGCGGTACAGCTCGTGGTGGTTGTACTGCAAGGCACAACTTCGACAACAACATGGTCTAGTGCAGGGTCGTAAAGAATGTCAGAGTCGGGCTTCGCAGATA
This sequence comes from Symbiodinium sp. CCMP2592, assembly GCA_905221615.1. NCBI lineage: Eukaryota > Dinophyceae > Suessiales > Symbiodiniaceae > Symbiodinium > Symbiodinium sp. CCMP2592. Next base: position 60,752 of record CAJNDT010000419.1, read on the forward strand.
GTCTTGCATCGCTGGATACAACATCTGCTGGGGGCAGCTTTTGCTCCAAGGCTTTCGCGCTTCATGAAAAGCACGGGCCGTTTCCCATACCTCTTCACAAAGCCGTGTGCCAAGTAAGATTCACAGCGGAATGGCATAGTCATAGTCGTCCGGGGGCCACCCGTCTTCCTCCACAAATCCTGTATCCTACAGGCAGTTTGCCAACCCGGGAATCTTAATGAACCGCTTTCAACATTCACGGGTCCTGCGGCTGCTTCCTTAGCACGCCTCGCTTAAGCTTCCTCCACACCTGTGCAGACCACTTCCCAAGGAAGCTACAGAATCAAAGCGCACTGCTGTCAGCGGACATGGCTCCGCGAAAAAGGCTGCACTCTTCCTACAAACCATTTGCGATCCCAAACGGCCTTGCGCAGCAACTGCCGATGTTCCTGCTGTTACAGCTGTTCCATCGAGAGGACTCTACCACTTCACGGGTTGAGGGCTTGGGTTTGGCATCGTCTGCGGGCTACCCGCCTAACGTGAGAAAGACGTCGAGCGTAGATAGGCTTCGAAAGGCTCATTGGCTCTCGACCCTAGATTGTAGTCGCCTACATGACAGGCACCCCTTCTTCACAAGCCACTTGCAAGCCTTAAGGCAACTCCAAGCGCCATCTTAAAGCAACTCTAAATCCCACCTTCAAGTAACCCTCAACGCTAGGCCTTTAAGCCAGCCTTAAAGGAACTTTTAAGTTAGCCTGACCTTAAAGCAGCCCTTGACTCGGACGCCCCAAGCCGAAAAGCAACCGCAAACTTGGCTGTAGCCATCCTTGAAGCAAGCCTTGACTAAGCCGTCCACGGACCGTCAAGCAACCCTTACAAGCCACCCCAAAAAAATGCCACCAGGTGTTGGCGAAGGGTTGCTGTATGGGGAGCATGGGGACCAACAGGGGTTACTTTAGTCCTGAAGGGTTGCTTTAATCTGTCCTTAAGGGTGGCTTGGAGGTGCCCTTACAGGTTGCTGTCAACTGCCCTTAAGGGTTGCTTTAAGGTGTGCTTGAGGGTTGCATTCAGGTGCCCTCAAGGGTTGTTTTAAGGTGTTCTTTAATAGGGTTGCATTGAGGTGCTCTTAAGGGTTGTTTTAAGTTTCCCTAAGAGTTGCTTTGAGGTGCCCTTATCGGTTGCTTTCATGTGTTCTTTAAGGGTTGCTTTAAAGTGCCCTTGAGGGTTGCTTGAAGGGGCCCTTAAGGGCTGCGTCATGGTGTCCTTCAGGCTTGCTTTTCAGGTGCCCATAAGATTTGCACTGAAAGCCCCGGGACACTTTAAAGAGGCAATGATACGGGACCAAACGCGAACCCCGAATGAAACCAAACCCCGCATCCAAAAAGGGAACCCTCCCCAGCAGCAACAGGGCCGGCGCGAGGCGCACGGCCTCTGTGCGCTCCCACCACCTCACTGGCGCAGTTCATGGCACTGAGGCTACAGGCTGGCGATTTGACTTGAGCCCAAAGAAGCTCCGTTTCCTCACTGATGAAAGCCTCTCTGTCCTCACACCCGAATCTCCGTCTTTAGGGCTGTATTGAGGGTCTCGGGTCTCGGCTTTGGGGCTTTAGGGGCTTTAGGGCTTTGGTGCTTCAGAGACTTGTAGCCTTCTGGGTTGAAAGGGTTTAGGACTTAGGGTGCTGGGGTATATTCGGGCTCAGGCATAAGGAAGGTTTGGGTGCGTTTATTGCGTTTATTGCAAGCTTAGCGCTCCAGCCGCCAACTCAGAGCACGGGGGAAGTTCAATCCCGCTAGTTCTAGGCTCATTAGGGTCGCGAAATGGTGGCGCCACTCTGGAAATGTACGAGGGGCGAGCAATGCATGCTTCGAAGCTTGGCGCAGGTCGCCATGCTTCCGCAAGCAGAGATTTGTGAGCTTTGACCGGTAAAAACACTGCAAAGCCCCGAACCCAAAATTTTACGAAGCCCACATGCGACCAAGCATAAACCCTACATTCCTGAACGGTTGGAGTTAAGCCAAAGCCCTACAAACCCGAAATCCACGCTCAACCCTCCAAGCACATCGACCCCATGATTCACACATACACATGTAACACATGTAACTACATACCTATATGTCTACACATACCGTCTGCGGTGGGTGGAAGGGGGTAGGGTGGGTTATTCGGGTGGCGGCAATGATGCATTCGCGGAATGGGTATCGCACGAGAACGCTTTGGCAAACAGCCTTCCCTGAAGCCTCTTGTCGGAATCCCTAAAAATCTTCGAGAAATGTTCAGCAAACCCGCTTAAAGCCCCCGTGGAACCCATAGAAACCAACAAATGACACCCTTGAGACTTTCAAAGAAGACTAACAAAGCCTTCGCCCTTTGGCGACTTCCAGGTTGCTGACTCTGAGCCTCGCGCGCGTTCTCAGCCATCAAAAGGCCAGCAGGATGCTTCACCTTTCGGAATCTCAGGAATCCTGAATTCTTGAGTTACCTTTCGTTAAGTTTAGGAATATTGTGCTTAGGGTTTGGGGCTTTGGAAGATCTCCGACCCGTCAAGCCTCTTGAGGGTTCGAAAGGCTTTGTTTTAGAGGACCTGGGGGCCTTGACTTTCAGATCGAGCCATCGAGGCTTTGGCAGTAACCTTAGATACTCCCGGAAGTGCACAGGGTTCAGACTTCAGATGGGTTCAGAAAGGGGGCTTTGCCATCTTTAAAGGTTTGGCGGAAATCCGAAGACAGATTTCACACGTCGGAAAGCACTCGAGGCCGAACTCATCTGCAAATCTTCGTTCCCAACAGTCTGAATCACAAATTCTACGGACCGAAAGAATCTACATCTGGAGTGGCTGTGAGGAAGCCGAATACCACCGAAGGGGCGGCATCCACCACCAGAGCTGATGCACTCTGTTTCTTCGGCAGTGTTAAAACCGTAAGCTCGACCCCCAGCGAGCCTGATACCCGAAACGGCCCTCATCCCGATGCCTAAGCTTAGAAATGGTTGGTATTTACTGCAAACGGGGTCTTGAGCTACAACAAGTCGGCTTCCTGGGCTTGAAACGGACGATGCCGTCCGGGCCTCCAAAACTGATGCGGAATTCAGAAGATGGGAAATCACATGCTACTGACAGGCTATACTTAACAATGTATGTATACGATTTTAAAATACCGTATAACATGACGAAGCCCCGACGGCTGTAGACCACATCCCCAAATCACAAACCTCCACCTGCAGGCATGAAGCCGTCTCAAATCCCCCACATGTGTAGTCATGTTTGGGCTACTCTAGTTGCCGGAGTCCGTATAGTCAGCTGTCCCAGAAAGCCTCGCCTAGTGCCGAAACCCTGACTTTCAACCTGAGGCTCCCCGGACCACCTCTTTCCGAAATGCTTCGAGCGCTTCCGGGCAGGGGAGTAGATGGTGTTCAGGACCTGGCCGGCAAGAGAAACAGCAAATGACTCGCAGTGCACAGAACCTTCGTGCTGTCAGCAACTGAGTACGAGCAGTTCGGAGATCATGCATCTTTCAAACAATGTTAACAGCTTCGAATGAGACACGCCTCGACAACGAGAAATGTTGTCTTTTGGGGGTTCGAGTAGGAGTCACAACAACAATTCCCAGACTTAGCACTGTCAGTGGTTGCAAATCTCAGAGCAGCAAGCTTGTACCTGGATGCCGTTTCGCCAGAGCTCGTAAAACCCGGCCTTGGCAGCAAACACCGGGAGCCGGATTCCGGGGTGCGTGGGGCGGGCGGGGTTGGTAACGGTCCCGCATGGATTCGGGAGAGGGATGGTATAATGGTAACACATTTCCCCGTAGCGAAAGATTGCTGCAGAATACAGGATCCGCACAAACAATTGATTCAAACCCTTGCACAGCCAAGCCATGTCACCGGAGTTTGCGTGGCTTACACAACGGATTGGAGCATCCGGACGCAACTGCATTCAATGGCACCCAAAGTCTGCAGGTTTGACTTTTCTCACCAAGGCATGAGGAAGCAAGCTTCGGGCACTGTGGCAGCTGTGCATGTTGACTGCACTTTGGGCCCATAATGAAGACGTCGCTTCGGTGCCTAGGGATCTGCATTGAAAGTAATCGTACAACTATCATTAAGTTTGCTGCAAGAGTGTTCTTGGAGAATACTTCATCACGGATACCTGGTAGAGTATGCGTGTCAAGTTGTGGACTACTCGACTCTACGTCGCAATGGCTCACCATGTTCCCAAGGTCGCAGGGCAGGTCTATCGTGCGTTGTCCTCCTAAGAGGCTCCGGGACACAAGGGTGCCGTTCGCTTTAACGGGCTAAGCCGCTCAATGCTCGGGTGCTCAGAGTGCTCAGCATGCTCGAAGCACGCGGCACTGGCCTCCGCAGATGGGCACCTAAACCCGCAAATCAACAAACTCACAAAGATGCACGTCTCACCGCGTAGGCGGTGCGTTGTCCGAAGGGCCTTTGGGTCCAACATTGTGCAAGCCATGCGTATCAGACAAAGATGCTCTCGTAGAAGCTTCTGCAGGGCTCATAGATCTCATATGTCTAGGGCTCAGCAAGCTGCGCACTGGAGAAACCGCGAGACCCCCCCGCCCGGGCCCCGCCATGTCAGGTGCAATCTGTAGAGCGCTGGATTCGGAACCCACCCAGCAAGTGCCTTATGCTCGGTGGGCCAAGCGCGCCCCAGGGAGGTATGCCACGCACTCAACCGTTCCTCACCCCGAGATGCCTGGCCTAGTGTGGTCCCGATGTAGACGATCCGATAGTGTGCTTGCCGCACAAGCCCCTGGCTCAGGCACGCCCACGTGCTTGCTTCTTGCCAAGGAACAGCTTACAGGACATGGGGTTTAGGGCTTGCGGTTCAGAATCAGAAACGTAGAGAGTTTAGTGCTTGGTGTTTGGATTTGCTTTTCCACCCGCCCATGGGTTCTTCCGGCATGCGTTCAAACCTAAACTCAGGGACCAACAACGGCCTCTGCAGAATTTTGACGTCAATCCTCAAAGCCCGAACCCCAAACTTTCTCGTGACTGTCAGTGACAGTTAGACTCCACTCACATTGCCGACAACTTCCCGGCGCCTGTGTCGGGAGAGTAGGCCTACACGCAAGATGCGAGCAAAGGCAGTCGAAAAAGCATGAGCGCAGAGAGCCGGTAGCTGGTGCAGATGGCGGCATTCACAGTGCGCCCCTCCGATAAAATCAGAGCTACAACAGAAAGACAAGGTTGCAGAGAGAGAGGAAATTTCACAGATCTGTCACGCATCTCCGGATGCAATGTAACCATCATCCTTGCCCTCCACCCTCTCCTCACGATCGGGCCGTCTGGGAGCACCGGAGCCTTCACCACGTCGCACCTCCCGATTATCAAAAGCACTTGATCTCAGTCGCTTCCCGAAACCGATGCATCCCAATGAATGAAGAAAAACCGTGCAGGTAGCCCAATCTGGAGTGCAATGTCAACACGCAGATCTGTTTGGAGCAATGTCGGCTTTCGGAAGCTTGGGCCTACGATTCAGGGTTTAGGTCGCTGAGAAGGGGAGGTGCAGAGACGAGGCAAAGCTCATAGGCGGAGCACCGAGACCCTGGAACAGGACGGCTACGACTCAAAAGCCCGCCTTTTTCCAAAGCCAAGGATCTCCCCCACCGGCTCAAGGCTTGCTTTGAAGCCTCCGACGTGCGAGCATGGAGGGCTCTGCTTTCGCAAACGCAAGCTGCCAGCCGTGCCCCCTGAAACTTAAACCCGAAGGCGAAGGTTCCCGTGGAAATCCAAAATCTTTCAAAGCCCTTGTGAAAGCCGTGGCCTTTTGCCCCCAGCAACCGGTACAAGTCGTGGTTGCCGTACTGCAAAGCACAATCTCGACAACAACGTGGTCTAGTGCAGGGGCCTAAAGAATGTCTGAGGCGGGCTTCATGGATGTGCATGAGTCGCTGGATGAAACATATGTTGCGGGCAGGTTTGTTCCAAGACTCTGGCGCTTCACTCTGAGAGCCCGAAGAAGTCTGCAGCTTTGGAGTGTCGTAGGGTTGCTGCAGGCTAAGATTACCGGGGTATTTCTCAAAGCGAATTCCCCAACCCTGCGCAAGGACTCTGACAATGCGAACATTCACGCGTCCTGAGGGTGCTTCTTTAGCACACCCCTCTTCAGCTTTGCCCAAACCTGCGCAGGTCACTTCACAAGGAAGCGACGGAATGACAGCGCACCGCTGACGGAGGACATGCTCCACAAAAAAAGCTGTACTCCTCCCACAAACCCTTTGCAACCCCAAACGGCCTTGTGGAGGGTGTGGCGATGTTCCTGCTCTCCCCTCCAAGAGACTCTAACACTTCGCGGGTCGAGGGGCTTGGGTTTGGAATCGCTGTTCCCCCTGCAGGGCTACCCGAGGCCCTGAAAGAACTCACGTACATATATATATATATATATATATATATATATATATGTATGTGCGTGTGTGTAGATATATATATATATAAGACGTCTATAACCATGGGTGTTCAATATACTTCAGATCCTCAGCTTGGTTTTTCAATCCTCTACAGGAAACCGCCAAAGCCAACCTGGGCCTCCCTCCCTGGCTTGCATTCTATACCCCTCAACCCGGAACCGAACATCCAACCTCAGCGTCTAGGGTTTAGGGTCTGGGGCTTGGGGAAATTGGGCCCGAAGCCCTCTGTAAATCCTAAACCCTAAGCACGACTCCTAACTCATGGACCGAAATCAGTGCAACCCTAACCCCCGACATGACCAGACTGCTACGACGCCCTCAAGCACGAAACTCCAAAACCGAAACTCGATCCAACATATCAGAACCCTTCTAAATCAACTACTTGTAGGCCCATTGTAGGCTCTTAACACCAAACCTTTAAGCCCCCTACACAGACCCTAAGCCGTAAATTCCTACAGCGACCCTGTTACACGACATCTTTCCGTACACAAGGGCTCTCGATGATCTCTGCACCGCACATCCCTAGAAAGAACCTTAGAAAACTCCCCCACCCCAAAAGATATAAATAATCATAACAACAATGGCAATAATAACAAGCATGAAGTTAGATATAGCCACAAGCATAGCAATACTAGTAATGAGAGAATGAAGAAGTGCATACGTGCCTGTACTTAGGTATGTATGTCTGCATGCATTTGTGTATGTGTGCGTGTATGTATGTGCATGTCCATGTGCATGTTCCTCCCCATGTGCATGCGCATGCGTATGTTTATGCGGATGTGCATGTGCATGTGCATATGTATGTGTCTGTGTCTGTGTCTGTGTCTGTGTCTGTGTATATGTATATGTATATGTGCATGTGCATCTGCGTGTGCGTGTGCATGTGCATGTATATGTATATGTATATGTGTATGTGTAGGTGTAGGTGTAGGTGTAGGTGTTTGTGTATGTGTATGTACGTATGTATGTGTGTGTAAAACCAGGGCTCACGCGCAAGCCCTTCGCAAGCCAGCCGTAAACCCTATAACGCAGCGCGTGCCCTGTTTTGAGCAAGCTTAACTTGTACTTAAAACACTACACCCAACCTAAACCCCACCTAACTGCAGGCTCTAAGCCTAAAGTCTAATTCGTCTTTAGATTCGTATTTGATCTATTGGAGGGATCATATCTAGATTCGTATTTAAATTCGCGCCCAATTCCTCCTCGATTCGGATTCTACTTCTTTTCTCTTTCTTTTTCTATCTTTTCTTTTATCTCTGTTTTTTCTTTTTTCTTCTCTTGCGATATACGATAAATATGATATAAACCTATGATAATATATCTAAGATATATTTCATAAAATGTAAATTCCTAATAATATCTATCATTTGGTTCAGAGCATACACCGCAAATCCTCCCTAAGCCCTTGTCGACTCGAAGCCTTATACCTTGCAACCGTAAACCCAAAACTCAAAAGCTTAAGCTAAACCCTAAACCCCAAAACCCCACAACCACCCCACAGGGGGAAGAGGAACCCCGCACCCCACACCACAGGGGAGGGGGGGCCCACCCATATCCGGACCATTGACCTTTCAAAAGGAGGGGGGGGGGCTGCGCAGCGCGTGACCATATATGACATGCCTGTGTGTATGTGTGTATGCATGTATGTATGTATACCCTATGCTCTATAGAACCCTACACCTGAATCTCTGGCGAGCCTCACAAGACACAGAGGTAGCAGGTTCGGGCTTCTTCTTGCTATGAGCAAGGCTCAAACGATTAAGGGTTAGGGTTAGGGTCTTAAGGGTCTAGGGTTTTGGGGCTACGCAAGGTTCAGGGTTTGGGTCTTCAGGTTTTGTGCATCCCGCCTGGCCAGGACGAACCCACGATGCAGGGTCTTAAGGTTTAGGGTTTAGGGTTCAGGCGTTCGGGTCCCCCTGAGGTGACATGCTGCTCAAGGCCCAGGGTGGAGCGAGAGTTAGAGTCGGGTGTTGGTTGTCAAGATTTCGGGATGTTCCTACGGAGCTCTATAATGCTTCATACCTAGATTAACCTTCGTACTCGGAGATTCGGCGAAGTTTGTCAAAAGCTCCTTTATTTGCAGACACCCTTTCAGCATGGTTTATGCTAGCTTGTACTGCAGGCTTTCGAGGAGTGTAGATAGGCCTCGAAGTCTGAAGGCTGGAGGGAAGGAATGTGAACTCATTACACAAAACCTGAACCCTGCAATCAAGCCCACAACCACCACGGGAACCCTTCAAACTCCCCCCAGCAGCAACAGGGCCGGCGCAAGGCGCACGGCCTCTGTGCGCTCCCACGACCTCGCTGGCGCAAAGCATGGCGTCAAAGCTCTAGGGCAGCTGGCAGTTTCACTTGAGCCCAAGGAGCTCCGTATCCTCACTGATGTTGGCGCAAGAGATCCCAACCCTGAACCCAAGTTTATTTATTGGCAGAACCTTCCTGTGACGATGTACAGAAATTGAAATTGCTGAACTCAGGAACGCTTTAATAGGGCTTTGTACGATTCATGTCATCTGGATTTGGGGTTTATTTAAACGGTTTAGGACCTAAGGTTCTGCGGTATATTCGGGCTCATGGTTGTGAAAACATACGGTCTATAGCAAGACTTGCGCTGCAGACTCCATCTCTAGCACGGGGGAATAAATTTGACCCTTCAATCCCGCATGTTCTGGATTCATTGGGGTTGGGAAACTGCGGCGGCACCAAATGGCTGCTGGAAACGTTTTGGGGGGAGCAATGCATGCTTCGACACCTGGCGCAAACAAGTGTGTTCGTAGCCGAAAGTCGGAATGCCTCATACAGTAGAGCCCAGATGGGTGACCTTGCACCTGTAAAGCACTGCAATGCCACAAAACCAAGACTTTACGATTCCTAAACACTATTAAGCAGAAACTCCACATTCCTGAACGACTGGAGTTTCAGGCCCTACAAACCCTTAACCCCTCAAAATCCGAGCTCAACCCTCCAAGCACGCCGAGCCTACGCCCTCGACCCGAGACCCTCAGCCTTAAAGACCACAACTGGGTGGACTGGGCATGCGGCTGTTTTTGCCGGAGCCCGGGGACCTGAATTTTTCTGAGTTGGTGTTCAGGGCTTTTGGGTGTTACAGGGTTTCCGCCTCTCAGTCTAGACTCCTACTTGCTGCTGGGGAGGGGGGTGGCGTCTTGGCTTTGTGTGGTTAAAGGGGTTCGAATGCTGGCAGCAAGGCACCTGAGCACATCAAACCCAGCAAATCGGCCCCCACTTGGCACAGACAAATTATCACATCCCTGGCTGCCAGGGCAACAACAGAGCAACCGTTTAGGCTTTCAGGCTAGACACATGTGAACGAAAATGTAGATGCGCAAGAATGTTTTACGTTTGCATGCATCCTTGCCTGTCACGTGTCATCCGACACCTCCCTGCTAGCACCAAGCTTCTGCACTGGACCACCAGCACCCCCCCAAAGCATCAGAGTGTCCAAGCCATGTGCCTATTCCCAGCAACCTTGAACCCTCCTGCGAACCTAAACCTCAACCCTGAGCATTGCACCGTAAGTCCTAACCGGGGCTGCTGAAGCATGAAGCCCATGTGAGGCTCTCGGGGGCGGGCAACGAGAAAACTGAAGCTTCACATGGTGCTCTTCATCCTGCAGATTGAAGCAATTGGGCTTAGAGCTTTGGGGTTGATAATAGGGCTTGGGGGTTCCGGGTTTATTGGTGTTTAGTGCTTCGGGCTTCGGGGTTTTAGGCTTCAGCTCTTGAGCGATCGCTCAAGAAGCTGCCTGCGACATAGCTCGACATGCCTGGATGGCACCAGGTTCTCAGGTTCGAGCTGGGCTCCAGTGCTTGCTGCTTTGGGATGTGTGTCCCGCAAGCATCTGCGAACCGTCACCGTGGCAGTTGCCAGGACAAAAACCTTTCCCTGCCGGCCATCCCCGCGGCAATTGCCAGGACAAAAACCTTACCACAAGCATCCGCGAAACATCACCAGACCAAGGCATTTGCCAAGACAAAAACCTTACCGCAAGCACCTGCGAACCACATCGGCGGCAATTGCCAAGCCAAAAACCTTACCGCAAGCACCCGCAAACCATCACCATGAACCATACCACACGAACCATCACCACGGCACTTGCACAGACGAACACCTTACCACAAGCACCTGCGAGCCTTCACCCCGTCATTTGCCAAGACAAAAACATTACCACCATCATTGGCCAAGACCAGAAGCACCTGCGAACCATCACCGCGGCATTTGCAAACACAAAGCCCTGCAAACCATCACCGCGGCATTTGCCAAGACAAGAACCTTACCACAAGCACCTGCGAACCATCACCGCGGCAATTGCCAACACAAAAAGCTTGCCACAAGCATCCGTGAAACATAACCGAGGCATTTGCCAAGACAAAAACCTTACCACAAGCACCTGCGAACTTTCACCGTTGCAACTGCCAAGACATACACCTTACCACACGCAACCGGAAAACATCACGGTGGCAATTGCCAACACATGAACCATACCACACACACCCACGAACCATAACCACGGCATTGGCCAAGACGCAAACCTTACCACAAGCACCTGCGACCCATCACCGTGGCGGCATTTGCCAAGACAAAAACCTTACCAGAAGCACCCACGAGCCATCACCGCGGCATTTGCCAAGACCAAAACCTTACCAGAAGCACCTTCGGGCCATCACCGCGGCATCTGCCAAGACAAAAACCTTACCAGAAGCACCTGTGAGCCGTCACTGCGGCATTTGCCAAGACAAAAACCTTACCAGAAGCACCTGCGGGCCATCACCGCGGCATTTGCCAAGACAAAAACCTTACCAGAAGCACCTGCGGGCCATCACCGCGGCATCTGCCAAGACAAAATCCTTACCAGGAGCACCTGAGAGCCGTCTCTGAAGCATTTGGCAAGGCACTGCGAGCCGTCACCGCGGCATTTGCCAAGACAAAAACCTTACCAGAAGCACCCGCGAGCCATCACCGCGGCATTTGCCAAGACAAAAACCTTACCAGAAGCACCTCCAAGCCATCACCGCGGCATTTGCCAAGACAAAAACCTTACCAGAAGCGCCTGCGAGTCATCACTGCTGAAATTGCCCAGACAAAAACTGTACCACATGGAAGCTTCCGCGAGCAATTACGACGACATTTGCCAAGACAAAAACCTTACCACAACCACCTGCGAGCCATCTTGGCAGCATCTGCCAAAACAAAAACCTTACCAGAAGCACGCTGGCAATTGCCAAGACAAAAACCTTACCAGAAGCTCGGTGGCATTTGCCAAGACACGAACCTTTAGGGAACAACAAAAGCACATAAGCAAAAATTAGGATAGGGATATCCCATATAAGCCCCCTTATAATGAAGACCAATAAGGTAGGGATATCCCTATACGATGCTTATGCTTATGTGTTTTTGGGGTCTCTAAACCTTACCACAAGCACCTGCGAACCATCACCGCAGCATTTGCCAAGACAAGAACCTTACCACATGCAAACTTCCGTGAGCCATCACGGCAACATTTGCCAAGACCAAAAACCTTACCACAAGAACCTGCGAACCATCACCGCGGCATTTGCCAAGACAAAAACCTTACCACAGGCAAGCTTCCACGAGCAATCACGGCGACACTTGCCAAGACGAAAACCTTACCAGAAGCACCTGCGAGCCATCACCGCTGCATTTTTCAAAACACTGGGAGCAATGACCGTGGCATATGCCAAGACAAAAACCTTACCAGAAGCGCCTGCGAGCCATCACCGTGGAAATTACCAAGACAAAAACCTTACCAGAAGCGCCTGCGAGCCATCACCGTGGAAATTACCAAGACACAAACCTTACCACATGCAAGCTTCCACGAGCAATTACGGCGACATTTGCCAAGACAAAAAACCTTACCAGAAGCACCTCTAAGCCATCACCGCGGCATTTGGAAAGACAAGAACCTTACCACATTCAGGCTTCGGCGAGCCATTACGGCAAAATTTGGCAAGACAAAAACCTTACCACAAGCACCTGCGAGCCATCACCGAGGCATTTTCCAAGACAAAAACCTTACCACTAGCATCTGCGAAACATCACCGCGGCATTTGCCAAGACAAAAACCTCACTGTACACCCCATGCAAGCTTCCGCGAGCCATTACGGTGACATTTGCCAAGACAAAAACCTCACCAGCCTTACCAGAAGCACCGGCGAGAAATCACTGCTGCATTTGCCAAGACACTATGAGCCATGACCGCGGCATTTGCCAAGACAAAAACCTTACCAGAAGCACCTGCGAGCCGTCACCGCTGCATTTGCCAAGACACTGCGAGCCATCACCGCAGCATATGCCAAAACACAAACCTTGCCACAAGCACATGCGAACCATCACCGCGGCATTTGCCAAGACAAAAACCTTACAAGAAGCACGGTTGCATTTGCCAACACAAGCAACTTACCGCAAGCACCTGCAGACCATCACCGTGGCAATTGCCAAAGCATGAAACATACCACACGCACCCACAAACCATCACCGCGGCAATCACCAAGGCAACGACCTTACCACAAGCACCTGCGAGCCATCACTGCGGCATTTGCCAACATAGAGACCAGCGAGCCATCACTGCGGCCTTTGCCAAGACAAAAACCTTACCAGAAGCACCTGCGAACCATTACTGTGGCATTTACCAGGACAAATTCTGCCTGCGAGCCATCATCCCGGGAATTGCCAAAACAAAAACTTTTCCCTGCCAGCCAACATTGCGGCAATTGCCAAGACAGAAAGCTTGCCACAAGCATCCGTGAAACATCACTGAGGGCAAGAAACTTGCCGCAAGCACCTGCGGACCTTTACCGCGACATTTGCCAAGACAAAAACCTTCCCACAAGCACCTGCGAGCCATCACCGCTGCATTTGCCCAAACAAAAACCTTAGCAGAAGCACCTGCGAGCCATCACCGTCGCAATTGCCAAGACAAAAACCCTTACCACAAACACCTGCGAAGCATCACTGCGGCATTTGCCAACACAAATACCTGCGAGCCATCACTGCCGCATTTGCCAAGACACAAACCTTACGGCAAGCACCTGCGAACCATCACCTTGGCATTTGCCAAGACAAAAAACTTACCAGAAAAACCTGCGAACTATCACCCCGGCATTTGCCAAGACAAAAACCTTACCACACGCAAGCTTCCGCGAGCCATCCCAACATAAAGACCGGCGAGCCATCACCCCGGCATTTGCCAAGACAAGAACATTACCACAAGTCATCAAATTAACTTTCTGAGGACGGGTGAGAAGCTACGTAACAGGCTACTGCTTTGATTTTGGATCCACGATGACCTCGCATGGATACAGCCATGTAGCATGTGACACAATGCAAACCAGACACAGCCCTGGACTGACCCGCCGGGCACCTGTGGCACTAAGGTAGCCCTGTGCAGCTGACAAAGGCGGCATACACTAGATGCCATATGCATCAAAGGAAAGGCTCGCGCATCGTGTGCAAGTCGTGGATTCAGGAGGATTCAGGAAGGTCACTCGTAGGCATGCATCAATCCTAAATCTGCGATGTGCCACACCAACCCAAGCCCCCGCTCAGGTATCACAGGAGTTACTGCTGCAACATGGTGATTCAATTCAACTGTGTAAGAGGGTCCAGCTGATGCCTACTTACTAAGTCCCTACAGCCACCGCAATCCTGGGCCTTGCGGGCACCGTTTTCGGAGACAGATCCACACATTGCCTTTATATTCAAGTGCAGTTGAAAGATATGAAAACTCAGTCTCTATATGATTGCGCTCGACATTCGAACGCCAAAAAGCTCACACTCAAAGAAATTCAACAGAATAGCCACAGGAAGGCCTAGAATGCCTAGAAAAATGTCAACACAATCAACGGCACATTGCAAAGAACTCTCTAGCAAGAAATGGCAACAAAGCTTTGGACGCAAGCTCGTGCTTGTCGACAATTTTACAACCACGGCTCGCATGGTCTTCGGGCGCTCTCTGGCCAAATGATACTGCTTCCAAAGCATTTTGGGCAGCCTCTGACAGCATGTTGAAGAGCTCAAAGCCATAGAATCATTGGCAATGTGCTCCATGACATTTTGCTGAGCAGCAGGTCGATCACCACGTCAGTTTCCAAGTTGCGGTGTCGGCACTGCACTGATATTGTCCGGGCGATGCGTGCGTGAAACTTCGCGTGGCAACGACACGAATTATGCCGTCGATGCAACCACAAGCCACGGAGCTCTGTGTACTCGACGAAACCACAATGGTGCCAGAAAGAACGTGCTTGTCCAGTTTCACTCCACAAAGGGTGCAAGATTAGGAACGGAATATTGCGCTGCTGAGCATACGCAACTGCCGCTTGAAACACGGCCCGTCCACCGCCTGATCGGTGCATCGAGCCACATCCTAAAATCTCTAGACCTCGCCCGTTACACTTCACCAGTTGAAGGCCCGCGAAGATCTGAAAGGGACCGGCAATGCGGAGAGCGATGAAAAGAACTTGTTGTAGCAATGCCTCTTTCGTTATGGTCTTGGCATCAATCATTTCGGTTCCACGGCCGCCGTCAAGCCTTGCAAGGATGATCCGCAAGCCTTCCCTTCCAACAATGGATAATGGGTCCACCCGTGTTGCTATGAGCTCCTCCTCCGGCGGAGCTGCTGCCCGGTGTCCATGCTGTCCATGTCCTTCCCAATCGGATTCCTCCAAATTTGAATCATCATCGCATACGTCGCTGCACGCATCACTTTGCGCTGCGCCTGCAGCACGAGCCCTGAACCAAACCTGAATCTTCCGTGCGGATTGTACCCTTTTCAGCGGCAGTGTGTTGCAGCTCAAGACGTCGCGCACCGGCACATTTCTCATCCTTACATCTTCCCTGACTGAGGCCAATCGCCACCACCAGTATTTCCGCAGGTGCACCCTGAACGCAGCTTGAATTGTCCGGGCTGCATCATCCTCTCTCTGTATCTGGAGGCTGCGCAAGCGCTCGCGCACTTCCAGAATCTTCACTACCGTGAATTTGGCAATGGCACCAACGTAGCCGGCATATGCAGCACACCCAATAGCTTCCAGCAGCATGAAGCAGGGAGGCTGTCGGGCAAAAGCTCCGTGAATGAGCCAGAAACACTGCAATGACTAGCAGCATGTGCTGACATGGGGGCCGGCACATGCCAACCAACTTTGGGCCTCCTAGTGGGTCCCGGACATGTTGTCAGTGCTGTGCCGTGCTCAAAAACGTCGAGGCAACCCACTGGCTTTTGCTGTATACTGACAGCTGCTGTGACCTTGACTTGAAAGAGAATCAGCATACTGCTTGGCATGTGCCAACCCGAACATGCCAATACACCCCACGCCGCCCTGGGTAGGCGCCGCCAGAAGTCGCAACACGAAGCTGTGCATGCAATGTGTTACTTGTGAGAAGGCGCAACAGCTAGGCAGATGCGTGCGTAATGAGGCAATACAGTCTTGCTTCCATTTTCCCGTTCAACTGCTGCTAAACGCAAAAACTAGTGCCTATCTTGCAGGGCCGAGATTGCACGTGTGACGTATGCACTGCAGCAGAGCTGTCTAAACATGCGTGACAAGGGACATTCGGGCAGCGGGGGAGGGCGGGGGCCTAGAGAGGGGGGTTAGGGTGAGGCCGCTGCCTCCGCGACCTTGCACAATGCCAGCCATCGTTTGGGGTATTGGTAATGCCTCATGCACCAGTCGCTCCGATTGTTCTACGGGGCTGTCACAGGCGATCAGAATGGGGCCCGGTCAAAGACACTCGGAAGCAGATGATACTCGTCTAGCTGTATGGAAGGTTGCGTGGGGATCACGAAATGGAGATGCACCTCATATCGCAAATCATGGTGGGCAAGCTGTGGCGGCTGTTGTTGTCAAGCGAACGACGAAAACGACGATGACGACGAAGGCGACGAGGACGAGGAGAAGCAAAAGCAAGAGCCCTTCCTTCCGCTACCATCCTCGCTCACTCCTACCGCTTGGTGTGCTGATCAACAGCTAGATTGCAAAAAGCAGCACCTCAACATGATGAGGTCCACCAGCACACCCAGCGCTGCCTTGGCAGATTGACTCGGATTAAGTTTGCGGGTGGGGGGGGGGGGGGGGGTAAGGCTTAAAGGTAGTTCTCGATTCCCATGGGACTTCCTTGCAGGCGTCGAAGGGTTTTTAAGAAGGATCTTTATATGATATGTGGACGCATCTTTTTTTTGTACGGCTCCGGGCTTAACTATGGCTTAGGGCTCACTGTCTGAGAAGTAGGGTTTGTGACTGAGGCTTTGGGCTTAAGGCTCCGGCTCCCAGTCAAAGAGACCAGGCGTCTTACGCTGTAGCGCCACGACAGGACAAACCCCAAGCTCCTTCAACCGTGGACAAATATGCAAACGACAAGTTAGCATGATTACCTTTTCGGGCACAGTCGACAGTTCCATGCTGCATCGGGGAATGTCCTAGTATTGCGTCGCAAGTTCTTGAGTCTTGAAACCCCTACCAGTATCAGGGGTCGTTGCCGTCCTCCTCGTCTCGAGGAGACTGCGGCCCCGAGCAATTGTTGCTCAAGAACGACAGCAACAACGGTGATAACGACAGTATCTGTCGACAACACGTTGGCTATCAACATGGCGAAGCGAATAATGAGAAAGGAAATCTTCCACAGAAACGCACTGATCATGATCAATACATGGATCGACCAGCATGTTCTGCATTTCAACCAAGCCAACACTGAATGTGTCTACAGAGGTTGTAGTTCGTACCCCTTATAGTGATCATGAAAGAGGACCATGACGAGACCACACCGCGATCTCAAACGTCAGAAGATATGAGAAGCTTGGAAGGGGGCCACCAGCGCCACAGCAGCCTGGTCGAAGAAGCTGGGTAAGGCTTTTGGAGTGGTTTGTAAGTCTCAATCTAGGAACCTGTAGGGTGATAGTCACTGCTAGTCTGCTAGTTGGACACACTGTTTCCTTTGGGTACATATATACAAAACTTACATGCTCGCACATGCACGAACCCTCCCTTCCTCTTGCTCAATCCCTCACCCTGTCTGTGCTGGCTCACCATGCTTGCATTCCGGCTTGCGGTGCCGGTGTGCATCACGGTCGCATGCCTCTTATAGACGCATCCGAAGATCCATGTGAAACCCAGGTGTGAAATCGGGTCCATCATGTAGCTATCAGTACCAGGTCAGTAACCATGCAATACCACGCAAACAGCCCGAGCAATCCCCCCTCCCCCGCACGGCACTGTGCCACTTGAGAGGCCGAAGGCTTTTTGACAAGCTCTGCGCATCGCCGCGCTGCCGCTGGACAGTTCAGTGAAACTCCTTTTTTCTCTTAACCTACTCCCTCAACTCTGCACACTGCATTACACATGCACACCCTAAAATTGATAAAGTTTTCCGAAAACCTTTTGAGGCTTCAACGGGCTAAGGACGGCTAAGGAGCTTTCAGCAACCGGTAACGGTATCGGTGTAAGTTCTGTCAGATATGGACCAGGCTTCCCGATGAACTCTATTGATTTCGCCCGTAGTCTTGGGTTTTGTTGGACTCCCGTTAGAGTTTTGGATTCTGGGTTTGGTGTTCAGGTTTGGGGTCGGTACGGCTCAGGATTTGAGAGCAAGTTTCTCCCTGAACCTGAGCTTCAGTGGCATCAGCCGGATCATGCCGGGGCCTCAGCATGGCTTGGCCTACTCGTCATCCAGGGCTCCCAGCTTTGGTTCATATACAGCTTATGGCTCACAGCTTCGGCTTTAGGGTGCTGGATGTGTTTTGCTCTCATCTTTAGTGCGGAGGGAGTAATCTTCTGCCTGTGTTTGGGGCTTGAAACTGTGATTCGGATGCAGGGTTCTAGTGTGTACTATGATTTGAACTGCAGAGCCTTCTGCACGACCCTACATCCAAAACCATGCAGCTCTAAAACCCTAAACCGTGTCCATAGACAAGTTCATAAGAAATAATTAGGAGGCCTGACAGGAACCCGCGGGTTTTTGGTGTGTCAGCGGGGGACGCTCGCCACTTCAAGCCGGGTTGGGGACTGGGCACCGACCAACTTCCACCTTGGCATCTAAATTAAGATAGACCTCGTTTAGGGTCTAGGGTTTGGGGACTAGGGGGTTGGGTTAGGGCTTGGGCTTAGCGTTTGGAGTTTAGGTTGTTGGATTTAGGGCCTCGGGCTCCTGGCAAAAGCCTGCACATCGGCCGAGCCATGAACAATTTAGGGGCCTGGATGCTGCAATGTGAAAGCCACTTTCCGTATATGAACCCTACAGCCGAGATCCATAGAAGCCGACATGCACACGGTGCACACAGCCCACATCTCAAATCCTGCTCCTTTCAAGTCTGGGCCCAAAGCAAGTCCGCACGCCCACGCGTTGCTGCCAAAGCCCCGGATTTGGGAGTTTCGGCATTTCGGGCACCGATTAAGCAACATAAACAGCGCGAAAGCCTTGAAGAAATCGGGCATTGGAACTGAACAGGGACGGACCCTCCTCTCCAATCGACCGAGCTTCCCTCATCTCTCTTCTGCAATCAAGGTGACGCTGAGCCCTACTTGGCAGCTGTCACCTTAAAGCCGCCAAGTCTCCGCCTACTGTGGTGGAGGGATCGCCGGATCACCAAAACCCTGAGAATCAGAAAGCAACCGACTCCACGTGGTGACAGTTCGCACCAAGCTGCCTCGACGGAGACCCAGAGGAGCTCGTTGTGGACGAAGCCTCTTGCAAGCAAGCATGTCAACACCTCGGGCCGGCTGCCTTGCCCTAGCTTAGCATAATCATGGATTTTGCAAGGTTCAAGACAGACCCCTCTAATTTTTCCAGGGGAATAGAACCTGCATGCCTTCAGCTGCTGAGGCCTATGTCCAGTAGGGTGCCTCCAAAGATATGCAAGCACACTTGTGTGGCCCTGCAACATGTAGATAGCGTATTCGCTCTGTCCCTTGATACTAATCTGCAGTACTAAGTTGAGCCCTTCACGCAAAGCACAAACGCACACTGTGATCTCGCATGCTGTGATAAGTGTGCATTTCATGGCGCTTACCAAGCTCAGCTGAATCTGAAAACAGCCACATGCCAACGACTGAGGAAACTCTGACGTAAAGTTAAGTTGAAGACCTGAGAGTCCCAGGTGCTGCCAGAACTTGCTCCAAACCCTCGTCACTGAAATCATGCCGCGAGACTGAACAACGGCTGCTGCCAAACGAATGGGCGCAAGCCCTCAGTCGTGACAAGAGCGGTCTCTTCAGCTCTGGCACTGTTGTCATCGCAGAAGCACGTGGTGGTCATCGCTGTCGCAGCAGTAGCAGCAGCAGAGGCAGTGGCAGCGGTGGTACAAGTGGAAGTGGGAACGGGGGCTGTGCTACTAGTCGTAGTGGAAGTAAGAAAATAGGAAACACACGTAGCACCAGCAGGAGGAGGAGGAGGAGGAGTCGCAAGAGTAGCATCAGGAGTTGTAGTAAGTAGTAGAAGTAGTCGTAGAGGTAGTAGTACTGGTACTACGGTTGATGATATAAATCCTGCATGACCCATAATGAGGAATATACCGTAATTCCCATAGTTTGGGGTCTTTAAGGTAATGCAGGATTTATATCATCAACCGTAGTACTAGTACCAGTACCAGTACCAGTACCAGTACTAGTACTGGTACTAGTACTAGTACTAGTACTGGTACTAGTACTAGTACTAGCAGTAGTAGTACTAGTAGCAGCAGTAGTAGTAGTAGTAGTAGTAGTAGTAGTAGTAGTAGTAATAGTAGAAGTAGTAGCAGCAGCAGCAGCAGGAGTAGAAGTAGTAGTAGCGTAGTAGTAATAGTAGCAGTAGCGGTAGGAGTACTAGTACCAGCAGTAGTGCTAGTACTAGCACTAATACAAGTGGTCCTACTCGTAGTAGTCTTGATAGTAGTAATGAGTATGGAAGTTGTTTTCTTGTTGTAGCGGCAGAAGCAGCTGCAGAGGTTTGAAGTAGCTGGAGGATGCGCAGTGGGATGGGGAGTCGCAGGAGGATCAGCACGATGAGGAGGAAGGGGAGCAGTAGCAGTCGTCACGATGCTGGTTGTAGTAATTCATGCAAGCAGCAGCATAATGGATAGCAGAGTGGTGTTCTGATGGTAGGGATTTTGTTTCTCGAACAACCTAGAACCCTCGCCTGCCAACTTTTTCAGGCAGTGTCCGCCCTACGCTCTACTCTGCAGATCCTCAATCCTAAATCTCCTAGAAGCTTGTCACCGAAATCGGAGGATCTGCTCAACCATTAGATGGAGCGGGACCCATACTGTTTGTTTCGGATTTCGAGTTTTGGTGTTGAGGCGGATCTTAAACCTGAACCCGCAACCTCTAAACCTGCACACCCCCGAAACCCCAAATGCACGTCGCCGAAACCTGCATGAATCCAGAAGGCCAACATGCAAGTTTCAGAAAATTGTTGCCCGAAAAAAAAGCAAAACCCTTGTGAGCTCAATGCCTTTGCGGCATGGACTCAGCTTCCCAATTGCGATGCCAAAGACTTCCAACTAAGCTTGTTTAAACAGTGTCATGGGAAGTTGTGGCGGTTGCTGCAACCTAATTCTGGTCTTCACAGCTCAGTGCTACATGGCTGAGTGCTTGAAGAGTTTGCAGTGGGGGGGCTGTGTGGCTGTGACCCGACACTTTTCGTAGAGTTTAGGACTCCCGAGGTCAAGTGCTGGCAAGTCTCGTGGAACTGCACCTGCGTACGAGATTTCAAACCCCTCAGCCTTGGACCCAGCTCTACGTCGCCAAGACCTACGTTCTGCAAACCCCGAAACTTAGCCCCAAACTTGAGGCACTGAGCATGCGGCTTTATTCAACCCAGAAGACAGAAATACCTGAACCCAAACCGCTGGATCGACCTCTCGGCGTGCTTGGCTTCGGATTTTCCCAAAGCATGCTGGAGCGAAAGCCAGCTCCAAAGTAGTTGCATATTGCGCGCGCTTCCAAGATATGCGAATCGACGGGTTCTTGTCTGAAGGCTTTCCACTCCCCATCGTCTGTGTCTTCGGGCTTTCTGGCTGCTGCTTCTACATCGGGATGAAGATTTCAGATGTGGGGTCGAGGAGCTTGGGGTTCGTGTCTCCCCGGTCTCCAAATGCAATGGTGCTGTTTCTGCCACCACGACCACTACTAGGACCGGGACCTTCCCTACTCTTATCTACACCCTCCCCGTGGCCTGTCGCTGCATGGTGAACGAGGGCAATAGCAATCGTCGGGCTGCGAGCTGGCTCGAGCCAAAACCCCGAACCATGTTTTGCGCATCTGAGATTCGCAAACAGCATCAAGCAGGGCCTGTACAGACAATGTGGAGCTTTGCAGTTCAGGCTCTAGACCGAATCCAAACCCTATGTCCTTAACTCACACCGCAGACCACAATAACTAATCCAAGACCTCTCAACCCAAAACCTTAAGCGACCCTTGAATCTCTAAACCTCGACCCCGAAGCCCCTCAACCCCAAAAACGAGAAGGACCAAGCATCACTTAGCCCCAGTAAACCCTACACATCCCTACCCCGAAACACCAAGCCCCTAACTGTGCAACTCTGGAACACTCAACCCTAGACCCCGCCTAGACCACAATTTCCCTAACCCCTTTCACCCGAACCCATCTAGCCCCTCACTAAGCAAGAAGTCCCCCCAACCTGAGCATTCCCGATCGCAGAACGGCACATCAGACCCTCAATCCCACAAGCACCGAAATAGCGAGAAGTCTCCCAACCCTTATCAAGCGTCCACAAAACCAAGAAGACCCAAAAATGCAAAGTCCCTCAGCGCACAAAAACACGCAAAAGCGCTTCGCCTGCTCCTGCATGCACGAGAGCAGTCAGCACAAGCAACCCCTCGGCCCAGAGGCTACTCGATGGTTGCAGTGATGACCATGACTCCTGATACTTTTTGTTGCTGTAGTTCCGACGGAAGCGACGAGAAGTACGATGACTTTGTTTAAATGTCCGGCGTCTAGTCTGTCGCAGCACATACTACTTGAACCCTGATCAGGACCGCAAAGCTACGCAGTTCTTCTAAGCTAAGTTCTTCTGACCCGCCGTGCAGCAACTGGTGCGGGTGCTTGCAGTTGTTCAGTTCAAGATTTCTGGTGGGCCTTGGCATGCGCACTGGCAACAAAGATGAAGTGCTGGAGTTCGTACTGTTCGATTCTGGTTTTGTATTTTCCTTTATGCCGCATGTAGAAACTATCCCTATCAGGAGATCTGTAATGCTTTTCGGCTTTCTCTTTATCCTACAAATTAAAGTCTTAAGTAAACCTGGGTACACACACACACCTATTTCAAGACTAACATGTGTAGAATGGAATATTCTGTGCCGGCTTGCATTTGACATGTACTTGTGTAGGGCAAAGCCACCACCAATTACGCCAGATTAGCCTGGTGCCATCGGAAAGCCATACAGTCGAACGCGGGGTCTTGATGTGCAGTCAGTAGTATAAGCTTGTTGAGTTGCAGTATACAACATGTCCTGAAATATTCCGTTGATGCTCAATTCCCGGCAGCTGTGGCTGCAGCTGAGAACCCATCGCGGGGGACAAGATCCAATGGTCAGAGGGCTCGTCGAGGTGCTTCCAGCCTCCGTGTCTGTTGCTATTTGTGCTTCCTACATGGCTTGCAACACACATCTGCACCATTGTATAAACAGCAGCTCTAGCTTGATCGGACCCGGGGATTAGAAGCTCAGTGCATCTGTGGTGTACGAGTTTGCGCGTTGCCGCGTGCCGGCCATGGTCGTGCAACTGATCATGAGATTGCTGCTTGATGCGCTCACTCAACTGCACTACAGGGGTCTGGATGGATCAGGGGCCGGCAATGGCCAAAAGTGCTGTCCAGACGTGAGTCCAACAAGATGTCTCACATGTACATCGCACACATCAACAGCTTCAAGTCTGGGTATATGTGGGCACTGGGGCCAACCTCAGTCCGATTTACAGGTGCGAGACATCCCCGCAAGGTCAGACTCAAAATCTTGGCGAGCACAGTGGGACCCTCAAAGTACCCTTCATACTGGTTTAGGTTTTCGAGGGTTTCCCTAACCCCCAAACCCTAAACCTTACATGAGAATCTGCACAAGTACGAGTCTGACACACGAAAGCCTCTGGCGGTGAGCTCCAGGATTGACCTGCGGACACAAGGCGCTGCTCGTTTGCCTCGCCCCACCCTGTCCGTTGCCCACCCGACTGGTCTAAGAGTCTAAGAGATGCAAGCGGAAAGCGGGAGAGCAACGCAAAGGTTGACAATTTCGCCGATTTCTGCAGCTGTGCCAGTTCATGCAAGGTGAAAGCTGGTGACCACCCTCTGGACTTTCTGGCGGCGTTCTTCGGCTTCCTGTTTCAGCCTCTGCCACGCCTTAGACAGGGCTGTCATCTCAGCCGGCGTCCGTGCGATGCCTGACGAGCTTCCCGTTTTGCGCCCAGCGATTTGTTTCGTGTGAGTCACGGCTGCTCCACGGCTTGCTGCTCGGCGTTTGCGCTTTTGGGCTTTGGATTTGGCTGGTCTAGCGAACGCAGCCTTCTTCAACACCCGTGAGCGCTTGACATGCGCGCTCACATCTTTAATGAAATCACTGACGTTCTCACCGAAGACTTTGCTTGGGAGGTTGGCGACAACTTGGTCGATTGCATCTACTACGGGTTTGCACTTGGCCGTAGCCAAGCGCTTGCCGCCCTGAAGTCTGACTTCACTGTTACCTTTTTCTGTGATCACAAATGCACCTTTCCACGTACGCTTCAAAAGATTTGCCGCCTTCGTATCTTTGGCCTTCCGCTGAGTTGATTTGTCTTTGTGGTCGCACCGCATCACAATGTGATTCAGCCTCACTGTGAAGCCATACGTGGCAATGATCTCTGTGGAGAACTGCAGCTCTTCCTTGGGCGCAGCTTGCTCTCCGAGGCGTGCCTTGCAACGAGAATCCACGACCATGAAATCGCCGATGATCCTCCGCCAAATCCAAGTTAGCTAGTATCCACAGTCTAGGTCTGGCATGCTCCTACATGGTCTGAGAATGTCGGGCACCTACGCAGAAAAGGAAAACTGAAGCGGTCATGAAGTTAAGGTTTTGTGGTAAGTTTTCTGTTTTGGCAAATGCCGCGGTAGTGGAGCAAGGTGTTGCGGTTGGCAAACGCCACGGTGATGGTGCCCAGGTCCTTATGTTGGCATATGCCGCAGTGATGGATCGCAGCGCTTGTGGTGAGGTTTTCGTCTTGGCACATGTCACGGTGATGGTTCGCGTTTTTTCTTATTCAAAGGTTCTTGTCTTGACAAATGCTGCGGTGCTGGTTTGCAGGTGCTTGTGGTAAGGATTCTGTCCGGTAATTGCCGTGGTATTGCTTGCAGGTCTTTGTGTTGGCAAATGCCGTGGTGATGGTTCTCAGGCCCTTGTGTTGGCAAATGCCGCAGTGATGGTTCGCCGATGCTTGTGGTAGAAATACCGCAGTGAAGGCTCGCAGGAGCTTGTTGTAAGGTTTTCGTATTGGCAAATGCCGTGGTGATGGTTGGTGGGTGCGTGCGTTATGGTTCATGCGGCAATCGCCACGG
This sequence comes from Symbiodinium sp. CCMP2592, assembly GCA_905221615.1. Lineage (NCBI taxonomy): Eukaryota > Dinophyceae > Suessiales > Symbiodiniaceae > Symbiodinium > Symbiodinium sp. CCMP2592. The sequence continues at coordinate 85,695 of CAJNDT010000419.1, forward strand.
TGATGGTTTGCGGTTGCTTGTGGTAAGGCTTTTGTTTTGGCAGTTGCCACGGTGATTGTTCGCAGGTGCTTGTGGTAGTGGTTTGTCTTGGGAAATGTCGCGGTGAAGGTCCGCAGGTGCTGGGGTTTTGTCTTGGCAAATGCCTCCGTAATGTTTCGCGGATGCTTGTGGTAAGGTTTTTGTCTTGCGCGGTGATGGCTGGCACGAAAAGGTTTTGTCTTGGCAATTGCCGAGGTGATGGTTCACAGGTGCGTTTTGTCTTGGCAAATGCGACTGTGATGGTTCGCAGGTGCTTGTGGTGAGGCTTTTGTCTTGGCAAATGCCGCGGTGATGGCTCGCAGGTCTTTGTGTTGGCAAATGCTTCTGTGATTCTTTGGCGGATGCTTGCTGTAAGTTTGTTGTCTTGGCAAATGCCGCGGTAATGGTTTGCGGATGCTTGCTTGTGGTAATCTTTGCGTCTTGGCAAAAGCTGCGGTGAAGGCTTCCAGGTGCTTGTTGCAAGGTTTTCGTCTTGGCAAATGCCGTTGTGATGGTTCGTGGGTTTGTGTGGTATGCTTCTTGTCTTGGCGGATGCCGCGGCGATGGTTTGAGGTGCTTTTCGGTAAGGTTTTGGCTAGCCCCCTGAGTGCTTAGGACTGAATGTCTTTAGGGTGCAAAACTATTTTGGGGGTAGATGCATTTCGGGGAGGTGGGATTCATTCTGAAACTTTGTCAAAGCCATGCAGCTTGCAACTAATTCGCACATACCCAACGGCGACAAGGCACGGTGCAAAAAAGGAATGCGCACTTTGCTGCATAGCCCGCGAGCGGTACTCGTTGGGGTACACCCCGCCCAGCATTGCCCCAGACTTCCTTGCAAGCAAGTACAAGGTGCAAGGCGCGTCTGTGTGAACATATAATATGTGCGCGAATCCTGCAAGCAAAGCCTGAAAGCCTGGAAGCCTTCTGGTGTTACCATCAGTTTCACGCCTGGGCCAGTGCCGTGCTCTGCCATTCAGATATTCGGGATTGGGCTTGGGGCACCTGCATGACTGCAAATGAAATGGGGTCCTCATGGCAGCAATGACACGAGCGACCACTTGCTCAAATGCGATTTCCACTCCACAAGTGGACCCCCATGCTGCTGGGTCAGCCGGCAGCGCAAACCATTTGCGCACGTCGGCTGCGACTATTACCGCGTAACCTGGCGAAGGGGCGTTGTTGATTGCCGCGTTGCAGGCTTTAGCCCATGAGCTTTCCTTCACCCGGCGCTTCTTTAAGCCGGCATCGGCATACATCGACGTCTCCCCGCGTCCGACATACCATGTGGCCTGTCTGACAAATGCAGGCGTAGTTCAGTTGGAGTGGTGATGGTGATGTCTAAATACGAGGTCTAGATTCTTCTTTGGACTCTGAAAGAATTGTAATTGTAAAGTTTCAGGCGAAAGTGGTCCGTGATCTTACGCACTTAACAGAGTCTTTCTGACCGCGCCGGCCTGCAGCTTGTTGGTGACTTCGAGCCAGGGTTGGACTCGTTCGGGCTCACCCTTGCTGAGGATTGCGAGAGAGAACATGGCCTGATGTTAATCGGCAAACAGTTTTTCGGTTTTCGGGAGGTGGGACGAAAAGTTTTGATTTGTTTTCTAGGGGCCAGGATGTTGATTCCAAGATTTTGATGCAGGCGTACCTGTGATACTGCCGTGCGGCGCTCTGGGTAGCTGACAGCTGACCATGACACAGATGCAAAGGCTTCGAGCTGTATTATAGAGCCACCCCTCGGAGAAGCCACACCAACCAACGACCAACCCCCCTTTCTGAACAAGGACTCTCTGACGTACCTGCCAGCCTACACTGGACTCACACCCGTGAAGCTGTGCACTCAGCATGGCGTGAAACGCTCCCCTAAAGCCCCATCCGCAGGAGGATTCCCATCCAGGTGGGGGCATGGGCCGTTACAGGCATAGGTCTATATAGGTATGTTCGCTGGCAACCGCTCGATTCGATCAGCTCTGATCCAAATTTAAAGAGATACACGCGGTTTACGCATGATGGCAAGGGACCTCCGGACGACCAGCAAGCCTGTCTGCGCAGTGACTGGTCCCGCTCTGGATGTCTTCTGCCCACGTCAGAACGTGTGTGCAGCCTTTCGGTTGTGGCTGAGCCGAAAGGACGGCAACACGGAAAGACGAAAGCTGCGTATGACTCACAAGTGCAGAGACACTTCGGCACCGGACTCGACCGGCCTCCTGCATCTCATAGCCCGCTGGAAACTCATCTGGGAGGTCACAATCGGGGATGTAGATGTGGGCTCCTGCGGGAAATCACGATGGTATTCCAAAATATCTCCAAAACATCAAACATCATGAGCTACACTGTTTCTCAAAGCCCTGCGCGGTCAAAACGCCCAAGAAACTTACAGCCTGCAGACCGTATAAGCTCCATGTGGGTTCTGACACCAGTTTCCAGAACCTTGGCCTTGAAAGGACCCCACACACTCAAGACATTCAGGGTCTACGTCTCCGGATGTGGGTCTTTATAGGTCTTTCCTGTCGAAAACCCCCGGTTGAAGGGTGTTACTGCTCACGGCCTCGCAGTCCGATTCTCCTAACAAATCTAAGTTGCGGGTTTCCCACTTTGTTCAGGTTCTGGTTCGGGCACCGGACTACGTCTTCGTCCACTCTCCGGACTGGGACTCGGAGCTGAAGAATGCAGGGACTCTCCGATGGCCGAACCTGGAAGCTTGCAGATCCGCGTGCCGACGGCCAGAAGCCCTCCGCAAAGCAGAATATGCAAACGCTTGCACATTCGCATTCAAGCGCTTTTCAATCCTCAAGCCGCGGGAGTACTTGCAGGCCCTGCATAACCTGTTCCAAGCCCACGCCGGGATGGCCTTGATGTCAGGCCCAGGCTCGTCGAGCTCCGCTTCGAGCCTGGGCGGGCTTCCCAGACTTCCGGTTCAATCGTACGCAGCATGGTTTGAAGTTTGAAGTGACAGACAAACAAACGAAATCCGACAAGACACCATACGGCGCTATCGGATTACGGGGTAGACTGTACGAGATTCAGCATTGACAGGGTTCAGAGCGGTCTGAATGGCCTGGAACTGGCAGACATCCCAATTCCCAGACATCCTGGCACTCACGGCAACCATGAACCCTGGAAATCTTCAGCCTTAAACCCGACTGGCACGACCGGAACACCCAACGAACGCCACACAGACGAATCCGCACCCCGAAACCCACTGGCCTGTTAGCCATGAGCAAGCTTTATGGTGGAGAATGCGGCATTCCGTTGGGTGTTTTTGACAATACGGGTAGAGCATCACAGGGTAGACAGTGCGGGTTTCTGCATGTAGGGCTTCGGGTAGCCTACTGTATACAGGCTTCGGCGTTCAGGGCTCAAGCTCCAGACTTAGGATGCCAGGGGCAAGAATGTGAGACTGTACTGGTACCTGCGGTCGTATAGTTGCAATTCATAGCCGTAAATGTGGTAGTAGCGGTAGCAGTAGCAGTAGCAGTAGCGGTAGCAGTAGCGGTAGCAGTAGCAGTAGCAGTAGCAGTAGCGGTAGCAGTAGCAGTAGCAGTAGCGGTAGCAGTAGCGGTAGCAGTAGCAGTAGCAGTAGCAGTAGCGGTAGCAGTAGCAGTAGCAGTAGCAGTAGCAGTAGCAGTAGCAGTATTAGTAGCAGTAGCAGTAGTAGCAGTAGTAGCAGTAGTAGTAGTAGTAGTAGTAGTAGGTGTAGTAGTAGTTGTTGTGGTAGCAATAGGAGGAGGAGAAGGAGGAGGAGTAGTAATTAGCAGCAGTTGTAGCGGTAGCGGTAGCGGTAGCGGTAGCGGTAGTGGTAGTGGTAGTGGTAGTGGTAGTGGTAGTGGTAGTGGTAGTGGTAATGGTAGTGGTAGTGGTAGTAGTAGTAGTAGTAGTAGTAGTAGTAGTAGTAGTAGTAGTAAGAAGGATAATGGAAATAGCAGTGGCAGTAGCACCAGCAGTAAGTAGCATCAGCAATAGCAGGAGCAATAAGCATCAGTAGTAGTAGTCGTCGTCCTAGTAGCAGCAGCACTAGTGGTAGTGGTAGTGGCGATAAGGGCTTAAGGAATAGTAGTTATTAAAAGCAAGAGTACTGAGTACAAGTACTAGCCTTTTCCTAGCCCTACAGCTAGCCTGGCAGCAGCGGCAGCCGCAGTAGCCACAGCTGCATCAGCACCCACAGCCACTCAGCAGTAGCAGTAGCACTAGAACGAGTATCAACAGATCATGAGAGTGCGACTGTTGTTTCGGTAACTCTTGTTAATTCTCATCAAGACTGCACACGGCTGTACATGTTATACAAATACATAAGCATATCTGCCTAGAGATACATGTGGGCGAATGTGTGTAAACATGAGTGCTAAAACCGGCTGCGTTTTCCACCGCCGCAGTACATGCAGTAGGCGGTGAAGCGTGTGAAACAGGGTGAAACGGGCCGTGGTTGGTTAAGGAGCCGGACAGGGGTTTGCGAACGAAAGATTCCAAATCCCAAAAACTAAACGCCCCACCAAGAAATGCTCAGCTCCCAATTGCAGCCTAAGACTGCAAGTGATACTGCCCTAAGGATGGAGAAGTGTCATCACGCAGAGGTCTATATTCTTAATATAAGGCAATAACATCTCCTCAAAGGTGCCGATATGCATAAACTATAGTGTACCTTACTCAAGACACCTGTTTCACTTTGTTAGAGGCACCTAAAATAACCGGAAATCAAGCCCGAAGTCATGCAGTGCCGGGGGAAAAGGAGAAAGCACAGGATAGCCCCCTGAAGCCGATAAACACCTGAAGCCCTTAAACCATAAACCCTCAAGGCCCTAAAGCCAATATTTAAGAGCTTATATAATGGGTCCTAGAAATAGCAACCATACTTAATTCTGCCCCTAAACCCTGCACCAGGCAGCGGCGAAGAAGTACAGCACTTTGCCTGGCGACTGGGAGGTTTGGGGCTGGTTCAGGATTTCAAGCGTTCGGTACGGTTGACTCTTACTAACTACACTGCAGAGCTAATCTTGGGACTGCTGAGAGGGCGAACCTAGAGTGCCCAAGACTCTGCATTTTGAGGCTTAGGGTTTCGTGATTGGGTTTCAGATAGCAAGCCGCGTAGGTCTTACTTTCGGGGCGACTATGCGCTGTGAAGACTGCGAGTTTTGGAGGGGCTGTAGAGCATAAGGTCTACTGCTGCAAAAAGCAAGACATGAGAGGCCTGAAGCTCCGATTTGGGGTTCAAGATTTATAGGGTTTCTCGATGATGACACGTTTATTTACTTCGGGTGCCGGGGCAACACATGTAGATCCTTGCAGCTTGGCACTCAAATTTGGGGTTTCGGGAATACGGTCCAGGAGCTACCCGTGCCCATTGTGGCCTTTTCAGGAATAGATGACTCGCTGTATGTCATGTTGTGCGACAAAGGAATTTGCTCATTTTTTATCGAGCGAGGGGGAGATACTGAGATAGGTTGGAATGTTGCATTCCGTTTCTTTATTGTAGAGATGCACAGGCTGCTTCCATGTTACCGATACACATGAGCTCTCAGGATTTGCCAAAGCTTCAGGGGGTTCAGGATCTTGAGGCCCGAAACTTCGGAGATTAAGTGCTCTTCCATTGAAGAATATTGGGAGAAGTTCGTGCACCCTACGCTTTTACTGGCTGAAGCCTCCAAAGCCTTTAGCCGTAAGCCTTGCGAATCCCTGAATTGAGCAACTTTATAGCCCGATCTTCGTGCTCCTTGGGTGCCTCAGGACTAGTGACGCGGTGAATGGCCCCAGTCATGATGACAAGCAAAACATGACCACCGCCAGTGAATTCAATCCGATCAGCATTCTCAGCGGGAGCCCTAGTGCCTCCTTCGAAAACAAACTTCAACATCTCCCCCCCGAATCGAAAAGCTCTAACTACCCTTAAACCATAAGTCCCTGGAGGCTATGGACTCTCGAATCCTGAACCCCCAACCGTAACTTGGGGTAGTGTATTGTGCCAATGTCGTCTTAGGTATCAAGCCTTGAGCAACACTGGGGAAGATTCTGAGCCCACAGCTGTCCGCTGCAGTGCCTCGAAATGGCATGGCATTGGGGCTTGTGCATGGGTGTTAATGTAAGCGCTTAATCGTGTTTCAGTGTCCCCTTGCATCCCTGCGTTAATGCGGGCAGCTGCTGGCTTCGTGCATGCATCCGTCCATCCATCCAGCCAGCCAGCCATCCATACATCCAGCCGGTCAGCAATCCATACAATCATGCACAGGCACGGACATTTTGACAAGGATCTCTGTGTCTGAAGGGCTTGCAAAGTATCCTGAACCTGACTTGGTGCCTGCTTCAGTTTATGAGCTCCACAAAAAACTGCTTGACATACAAGTCGTAAAGGAGATCCACATTGATGTTGATTTTTGCAGGTTGCATTTTGACCCATGCACGGCTCCTGTTTACAACACTGAAATCCGAAAGAGGGACAGGCAATGACTCTATCACAAAACTACACCGACACTGCTAAAAGAACACAGTGGCTCTTCGTATGTGCAGCATGCTTGTGAGGTGCTCAATTGGGCTGTGCTTGTTGGAAAAGTATTCTGGATAAACAGAAAGCCCACAAGTGCACCACACGCTCACATCTTATGTGTGGTTGCATCTCGCCATGCTGTGTACCCAGGCGTTGTATTGGACGTTTCATTTGGTTTTTGAAAAGGTTGCAACTGTTGCCAGATTTTGTTTGTCGCATTCTGCATAGCCAAACAAACTTTAAAAGTCCCTATCACAAGCGTTCATGTGTATATCCATCTGTGTGAATCTATGACTGAAATATCTGGATACAACAGGCCCCTCCCGGCAGTCGACGATTTCGCTCAGAAACTACACCAAACTGAACCCACCTCTACCGTAGCTTCAAAAAAACGGGAGGTGCATGCTCAGTTTGTGTTTTGCAACATGCAGACTCCCTCCCATCTTGCTGCGAACTGCTGACGACATGCTCTTGCAATGTTGCACACCTTGACTCTCGACGACACCTGCACATCTCTCTTGTCCCCTGTGCCAGCATTGTGCTACATGGCTCGGAAGCCCAAAACACAAGGATGCAAAATTGTGCGCTGGTCTTCCCGGACACCTTGGATTCCCGAACTTGGCCCGGAACAACTTGCGCCAGCTGGTTTCCAAAGAAAGCCTTTCATCACAGCGGCAGCTGTCCTGCCCAAACGCCCTAAACAGTAGAAACCAAACTCCGGGCACCTGACCTGACCAACTGCTGCACAGACCTTCGCCTCCATCCACAGTCGCTTCAGGTAGAAACGAGCTCTCGGTGCACGTCTTCGATTTTTCACGGTTTGAAACCGAATCAAGACCCAAAGCAATCAACTAAAAACTAAGCAACCCATAATCCTCAGGCGAAAGGCTAACACGGCATCTGCAAAAAAAAGACGGCACCAAGGCCCGAGCGTATTGACGTGCCAGTCCACCAAACCATTCCGGTTCAGGAAGCCCTCGGAGGGCTTCGTTTACGGCTTAGGGGTTTAGGGTTTTGCGTTTAAGAGTATTGGTTTCGTTTGCTGCACCATTGCCTCTGGGACATATGGGTCTCCAAAACACCTGGCTGGTCCTCTGAAAGACGGGCAAGGCTCTTTCACGACAGTGCATGAAGGTGTGCTTCACTTTCAAGACTTCGGATTGAAACCCCTGGCTTAGTGCGATGGCTTCAGAAAGGTGAAGGGAGAGGTTAAGGGAACTGAGGGCTGAACAGGACAGTTACAAACTTGTTCATGCTCTAACATTGGCCAGGGGTGTTTCCTGTGGGTTCACTCGCCCCATGCTCTTTCACAGCCGCGGTGCTTGCGACCACAGCATAGGATACTTGCACTGGCTGCGTGCCTTCAGAGGCAAGACACCGCCACCGTTTTGCTCAGCTTTCACTAGAGGCTAGTCGAAGCCCTCGAAGTAGAAGCAACAAAGCCGATAAATCGCTATGACCCGCCATGTTCACACCATTCTCTGCTGCACTAGTAGCAATAGCAGTAGCAGTGGCAGTGATAGCAGCGGTAGCAGTAGCAGTAGTAGCAGTAGTAGCAGCATTTGGCAATCGTAGCAGCTGTAGGGTAGCAGGAGTGATGGTAGTAATAGTGGTAGTGGTAGTGGTAGTGGTAGTGGCAGTGGCAGTGGCAGTGGCAGTGGCAGTGGCATTGGCAGTGGCAGTGGCAGTGGTAGTGGTAGTGGTAGTAGTAGTCGTAGTCCTCACGGTGTGGTCAGGAGCAGCAGGAGCAGAGGGAGCAACAGTGGCAGCGGCAGAAGCAGCAGCAGGAGGAGGAGTAGTATAGTAGCAGTATTGGTGGTCGTCGTGGTGGTGGTGGTGGTGGTGGTGGTGGTGGTGCGTGGCATCATGGGCAATTGCACAAGTAGTCTTCGTTGTAGCAGTCGTAGTTGCAATAGCAGCAGAAGTAGCCGTAGGGCTCTAGGAATAAGTGGGAGCGGGAGTGGGATTAGCAGCAGGAGTAGGCGTCGGAGTAGAGGAGAAGGGTTAGGAGTAGGAGTAGGAAAAAAAACAAAAATGGAGTAGGAGCAGGAGTAGGCGCAGGAGCAGGGGAGGAGGGAAGGAGCGGGCGGCAACGTCAGGGAGGGGTGGGCGCCGGGGTTGGGGTAGGGGTAGGGGAGGGGGGGGGGGGGGGGGGGGGGGGGGGGGGGGGGGGGGGGGGGGGGGGGGGGGGGGGGGGGGGGGGGGGGGGGGGGGGGGGGGGGGAGGGGGGAAGGGTAGTAGTGGTGGGCAGGCGTACGAGTTTGAGTCGGAGGAATGTTGGTACGAGTGTCGCGGTGAGTCTTCTACGATTTAGTTCCCAATCTCTCGTTACAAGACAGCATGCTGCATGCTGGAACTCCTCAATGATATCTTGCCGCAATACAAGGCCGCCCCGCTGCAGCGGCCAAAGAGAAGAACAGCCTATGAAAATTGGCACTCGCTTGAAACCCTGCAATGCAATGCACCCCCTGATAGCTTCGCTCAAGGACGAACCAGACAACCAGAACTCCACCCCAAGCATGACCACCGGAGACAGAGAAACAATGGCTGTGCCCTGGATGTGTTGGCTTCCGGGTGTAGGGTCAAACCTAGAGCACGGCACCTGCAGCAGAGTCGGAAACCGCTCCTGCCAGCATTGTGCAAGGAAGGTGCAAGACTCTCAGCACCAACAACACCACAAGACTACGCGGTACCAGCTTTGTGTGGTCCGGCAGAGATTACCCGAAGTCGAAATTTTCGTGACGCTGGTGAGGATCCTTTAGTGTTTGTTGCAGTCTCTCATGCGCGGATTACAAACACTCACACCAACCAGAACGGAATCTTGCTTGACACAGGCAGGGTGCTCCGGCAAGCAGGGCAAGTAGGATCGGGGCCATGCTTTTCAATGTGTCAGTGTCAGCCTGCAAACCACGGATTCATGATTGAAGCTTCGGGTCAATTGTAGCCCTGTCCCAAGACGGGTCAACATGTCGTCGGCCCAGCCAGAAACGAAGTGGCTGTGAAGCTGCAGCACTATGATAGGCACCTTCTAGTTTATTGCTCCTTAGATCCTGCTCTTCGAAGCATTAACAACATGTTGACATCGGGTCGCCTCCAAACTGGATTCTGATACAACTCGCATAACAAGCCTAGCTCATTTGCAGGCAAGGCCACCAGAGGCACGCCAAGAGCGGGACAATCATCGAGCCAAACGGCATCCGGTGACAAGTGGGTAGGTCGTGGGTGTGTGATGAGGCTTCAGGCTTGCGTAGGTTTTGGGGTTTCTTGGGGCTTGGTACACCGGTCCTGGACCCTGAACCTGTCACAAAATTAATCGCCGACTCTAACACCCAAAACTATGCTACTCACCTGGCAACCTGTGCCAGCAAACAGACGAGTCGAGTGTTTGGATCACCGAAACACCGATCTATCGCCTAAAAGTCCGCTTTTTCAGGCAAGGCTTTGGGAAACATACTCTTGAAGATGCGTTGGGGCTGTTCCGAATGAATACTCTCCTTTTTGAAGTTGGAGGGAAGCCTGGTCTTTAGATCCTCAATGAGCTGTCCAAGCTCATCAGAGTTCTATGCATGGCTTACCTACAGGGAACGGAACAGTATGTTAAGGCTTACATTGTGCCGGGCTGAAGAGATGAGGGGTGTAGACCCTCCACCTAGGCTGCCTGTGGCCAGTCACTAGGCTATCGAAACTCAAGTGCCGATGATCGAAGGATTCGAGGCTCGGCGAGACTGAGGACACGCACACACACACACAGACAAACTCGGTGTGACATGACACAAACGAGTCTAGTCAGCAGCACGGCAGGTGACCATCGGCGGAGGCTTAATCATCGGCATCGTCATGGCCTACTGACTACTGGAACAGAAACGGTTGTGCGCTCCGACACAGTAAGCCTCAACCGGTTTCGCAACTGCTGGCGATAGTGATTCAATACTGAGAGCACGAAATACTTACCCCAGAGATCTGCCATCCGCTAAAATTAAAATTTACCATCACGTACCAACCTGAGCCCAAAGGCCATCAAAGTAACTGTAAAGCTGTGGAGTGTTATTACCGTCCACAACGATCAGAGCCACGCTAGAGCCCCTCGTACTAGTGCTCGCATCAACCTCAGAGTATCGGTATCAGTCCAAAGATCAGCCCCAACTCGCAGCAACACTACAGGCAGCCTTGCTGAAAGCCCACATCTAACGCACGCAGACCAGGGAATACACCTACGGTTACTCGGTTGGATTCCGAGCATGCTGCAGGCCCGTGACAGACGAAAATCACTCCCAAGCTCGGGCTGCAGCTCTCGACACATCGATCACCGGAACTCGCTCCTGCGTTGGGACGGGGGGGGGGCCCAAGTCATCAGCTCCGGGGATTCCTGAAGTTCGATTCCAATTCCAACCGCACCGCTGTCAAATTAGGTACCAACGATGCCATGGGCTTGAGCTCTGAGGATCAGGTCTTGGGGCTTGAGGTTGGTGGCTTCAGGGTTTGCATAAGGTGTGCTGGAGTTTGAACCATGAGCCAGCAGCAACAGTTGAAGCACGCAGTCGCACAACAACAGACGCCATGTAAACTAAAAAACATGCCCTGAATATGTGAAAAACGCCTGTGATAGTGGACTTTGGCGTTGCAAACTTGTAGTGTGTTTAAGCTTGCAGACTTCAAGAACATGCAAAACGTTAAGGGTGGACGTTGGCGCTGCAGAGTTACAGTGTCCTTAAAGTTTAGAGAGTCTAAAATACCAAGATGTATGCACACGTTCAAGGGATGACTCGGACGCCGGCATTAAAAACTTACAGTGTCCTTAAAGTTTACAAAGTCTACCATACGAATATGCAAAGATTCAAGGGTGGACGTTGGCGTTACAAACCTACAGTGTCCTGACACTGTCCAAAGTCTACCATACAAAGATACACAAACTTCAGGGCGGACGTTGGCGATACAAAATGATAGTGTCCTCAGAGATTGCAAACTCTAGCTAATTACAATACAAAGACACAGAATCCAAGCTGGACGGTGGCATTACGAACTTACAGTGTCCTTGAACTTTTCAAATTCTACATACAATACAAAGATACAAAAGTACAGGGGGACAATGGCATTATCTGTTATAGCGTCCCTAGGGTTTGCAAACATTACATACAAAGATCCAAAAGTTTAAGGTTGGACCTTGGCGTTACAAACTTGTGGTGTCCGTAAAGTTACCAAAACGTACAATACACAAATACAAAAACTTAACGGTGGACGGTGGCGTTGCAAACACACAGTACCCTTCAAGTTTACGATCTCTACAATATAGCCGACCAGGGTGGACGTTGGAGTTACAACTTATAGTGTCCGTGAAGTTTAAGCAGTCTAGAGTGCAAAGATAAGAGATTCACGGACGGACGTTAGCGATGCAAACTTGTAACTTATAGTGTCCTTGAAATCCGCAAAGACTACAATGCAAAATACAATAAAACTAGGGGTGACATTGGATGATGCTGGCGTTACAAACTAAGACTAAGTCTACAACACAAAGATGCAACAACTTAAGGCGGAATTCGGCGTTACACTTTTACTGTGTCCTTAAGAGTTTACCTAGTCTACAATACAAAACTGCAACCATTGAAGGGTGGACGCTGGCGTTACGAACTTTAGTGTCCGTAAAGTTTGGAAAGTCTACAATGCACAAAGATACAGGATTAAGGGTGGACATTGATGTCACAAACTGCTAGCGTCATGCAACGTTTACAAAGTCTTCAATGCAAATATACAGGATTGAAGGTGGAAGTCGGTGCTACAAACATAGAATGTCCTGGATCGTTTACGAAGTCTTCAAACATGCAATGGCAGGCGTTGGCGCTACAAATTTCAAGTGTCCTTAAAGTTTACAATCTCTACGATACAATGATACAGGATTTAAGGATGGACCTTGGCGCTTCAAACTTATACTGCCCTTCATGTGTGGAGAACACAAGCACTTCTGAACATTTGATAATGTGCAGGTTTATGCACGGGGCATAGCGCGGCAAACCGCAATGATAGTAACGAGAAGCCATGTGCTCTCGGTGGCTCCAGCCACGGGACGGTGGACGCCAGCCTTGACCCGGCCTCGGCAGAGTTCCAACAAGAGCCGTCATTCTATTGCAAGAAACCTGCTTCCGTGCTTCCATGTACCGAAAGCCACACTTCGATGTCCTTGGAAGAGGACGGTCTCCCGAAAGGCTCATAGAACATGCATTCATCATGCGTTCATTTGAAGTTGGCTACTGCCGATGGCATTGTGCATACTTGGTGCTTTCATACTCAGCATAAGGTCCACGCGCGATGCAGGGATGCAGGAAGAGAAGAGAGAGAGAGAGAGAGAGAGAGAGAGAGAGAGAGAGAGAGAGAGAGAGAGAGAGAGAGGGAGAGGGGATGAGAGTGAGAGTGAGAGTGAGAGTGAGAGTGAGAGTGAGAGTGAGAGTGAGAGTGAGAGTGAGAGTGAGAGTGAGAGTGAGAGTGAGAGTGAGAGAGAGAGAGAGAGACAGCGAGAGAGAGACAGCGAGAGAGAGAGAGGGAGAGAGACTTGAGGTACCCTGTCCGAGGCGTGAATGCTTGAGGACACGTCAGCCAAAGTTGGTGCAAGCACCCATACTACGAAGAATCTACAAAAACGATGCCCATTACCCAGACAGAGCTGCTCCCATGGTACCCAGAAGCTTCGCATTTCGGAGCACTGCGATTTTCAAGTCTCAAGGAATCACAAGTCACAAGCATACCGAGCTCTCCAGCAGCATCTGCAGCCACCAATGACCCCAGGAGGCCCAGGATCTCAGGGGGCATATGTCGGACGTAAACGTAAACTAATTGTGCTGACGGGTGCCGGGCATTGGTTGCTCTGTTTGAGCACTTGTTTGCCGTAACACTGTATCTCGAACAATGGGGTAGCAACAGTCTCATATCAAAACTGTTCATGCCTTCGACCTCGCATCGGGCATCCGGGCATCCACAAGAAGCTGGGTTTTGCACGTTCCACAAGCACCGCATCCTCCGTGGCAAGTGTTGGCGACTTCTGCACGCCCTGAGGGATGTCGACAATTTCAGAAGGCGGCAATTAGCGGAGAGATCACAACATAGCCTGCGGTCTCTCTGCTGGAAGGTGGCTTGTAACATAAGGCCGGGCTACAGCACCTTCTAACAGCTCACACTTTTGCTGCTGAGGCGAACCAGACGCAGAATGTTAGGCCAGCATCCCAAACACAACAACTTGACATCAACTCTTGAGGGTGGACATTGGCCTTACAAACTTGTAGGGTCCTGAAAAGTTTACAAACTCGAAAATGCAAAGATACAACAAAGCCTTGGGAACCTGAAGACTTACAGTCTAAATACTCAAAGCCGCAAGCCCTGGAACCCTGAACGCATCCACCTCAAAGGCCTAGACCTTTAATTTTATAACCGTTAACCTCAAGAAACTTACATACAGCCTGCAGACTGTATAAGTTCTATGTGAGTGCTTATCCCTTGATACTACCAGTACTACCAGATTCCAGAACCTTGGGCCTTGAAAGGACCATACACTCAAGACGTTCCGGATCTACGGCTCCGGATGCCGCCATGAGGCTATCAGAGTTGCGAGCTCGCAAGAGCTTGAAGGTCTCGAAGCTGCACGCTAGCGCTAGCAATATTTTAGTCCACAAGGTCCGAGCCAAGTCTCCCCCAACACGGGACCTAAACGACCAAACTCCATAAAACCTCGACACTACCCTAAACATCCCGAAGCCTGCAGTTGAGTCGGAGGCCGTAGCGATCCTTGGGCTACAAGTACCTCCACCCTGCATTGTGGCTGCTGGGCTTATGGATTCAGGTTTGGGGTTTGATCAGGCCGAAGGCCTGAGGCAGTTACGCGGCTTCGATCTTTTTGTGCAGGAGCGGAAGGTATGCAAACTCTTTGTAGCTACGGTACGGGGCTTTCAAGCCTGGGTCCGGACCTGTTTTCTTTTGGTGCTTGTGAGTTACTCTGGGGTCAGCGTGGACTGTCGAGATGGCGGCTCCGCATTTGGACTTTCGCAGAGATTCGCGGTTGGGCACAAGCGCACTGGAGCTCACCTCATCAAAAAAGGAACAATCCTCCAAGGACTCGATGCGCGGATGTGTACAGAGATGCACCTAGGATAGAGCGACCAAGCTTCGCAGCAATCGTGGGTATAAAGAAAGATGCTTGTAGCACTGATTCCGTCTCCTCGCTACTCCGAACGCTTCGAGCCTGGCCCTCAACCCTTTGCCACCACTCTCAACACTGCAATTCCGCATCCCTTAGTGTGAGCCTGGAAGAACGATCTGCAACCCAGCAAGCATCCTTCTCGGTGCCTGCCACAACCAAGCCCGGCGGTGATTGAGCTGAAAGAGACCTGGCCGAGTGCACTAAGATGCGTCGGATTATATAGTGAACTTGCACTGCAGTATATTGGAAGCACCACCGCACATGCGCTAAGACGAACCCCAAGAAAGAGTTTAATTAGCTATGGCGCAGCCTCTGGGGATGCCTGGAGACACGGGACTTGTCCGGCAAAGGTGTTGCTACAGTATCTGACAGGTTCCCGATACTGAACCTGAAAAGAACTACCTGGACAGACGTGCGAAGTACGTGGCACAGTACGGACATGACGTGTGTCACATTTTGGCTTTTAGAGCTTATCGCGATAGCTGCCCTTACAGTGGCTACAAGAAGATTCACTCAGCCTCTGGCATTTGTACAGTGGCATGCAGACTCAGACCCGCATGCTGAAATGGGTGGAAGATCCAAAGGCAGAGGCGGCTGGGGCCTACACATCCGTCCAAGCGTCCGCTCGTGCCGATGCACAGCAGCACGGTACTGCGAACCTCTGCATGCATCCCGAAACCTCGAAGCCCCCGAATGCACCATGACAACCTTGCACCCGAGACATCCAGGTAACAGTCATCTATGGTACACCACTTGCTTTGCATCTTGGGTTTCGGAAAAGAGACCAAAACTCAGGGTGCAAGTGTAAGTTATCACAGACGGCAGATGGCCAAGAGAGCTGTGCTTCGCTGCAGCAACGACAGGCGATGTCATTCTGAGGCTTGTTTTACGGGGCATCAGATAGACGGGCCGGAGAAAACAGGACTGAAGCTTGGGATGATGAAAACCACACACTGTTTTGAGGAACCACGAAACGCCTCGGAACTTTCCGTCTTGAACATACTTGTTAGATTTGACCGGATCTATTCTGCACTTAGGCTCTGCATTCGAAGCCACGGGGCACGTGCATGTTCAGGCTTAAGGCTTTAGGGCGACTACACCAGCAGGTAATTTTTTTCGGAAGGGTTCGCAAGATAACGAAGCCAAAGCTAGCGAAAGCACATCTACAAACTAATAGGAGCCGCGAACCCGAATGCAGTTGCGCGCCCGATACTCGCTTCCTCCACGCGACCAGTGGAGTTCCACCTTAGCTTGCCCGATTCGAACCCCGTGGGGACGCGCGTCCTTTGGAGAACCTGTGGAGTTCCCCCTTAGCATGCCTGATTCGAACACCATGTTGCGGAGTTCGCCCTTACCTTCCGATTCGAACGCGGAGGGGACGCGCGTCCTGTGGAGTTCCACCTTAGCTTGCCCGATTCGAACGGGACGCGTGTCCTTTGGAGTTTTTGCTTAGCAGCCCGAAATCAGACACACGCGAACGCACGCGGACGCTTGCGAACGCTTGCGGGCGCTTGCGGGCGCTGCACACGCATTTCGCGTCAACTCCTAACCCCCGGACCCCCAACCTTCAAACGAGAACCCTTCTGCTGCACATTCGGGAAAAAGAAGCACAAGGAGACCAATGACTGTAGAATGCCACTAACTGAAGTCTTAAGCGAATCATCATGCAATCACACCAGACCAGACACACAAACGCGGTACCCGTGTCTTAACACTACGCATATACCGTTCCGACTGCGAACGCAGCTACACTTCCTAACTGGGGCTTCTCTACCTCACGATGTGGTGTGGCATTCTTTACACGACCTGCAGCAACACAAAACTAAGTGTTTACGAACCGTGAACAGCATCAGCAGGGCCTCGACATTGATACAGGCATGTCCTGCCCATCAGCTGAGAGGGTCTGCAGCACTAAGCATGTTTAGCAACGAATCCTGGACATGGAGCGCAGTTTTCGCAGACTGTCTCGGCCACATTGAAAGCTTTAGTCGCAACATTTCGGTTCAGCATGTTTGCCGGTGTCGGCATTCTGAGCGGCCTTCTGGTTTCATCGTATTCGAATTGTCGAGCTGATCTGATGGCGACCGTAGCTGCATATGCTGGGACCATCTGAACTAAGACAACCGTCATCTTTGCAAAGTAATTGTGCTGCTGCACGGCAAAATGACGGGACTTTCACGGAATTCACTTCTGCATAACATGCACTGAGCCAGCAAGTCCTTGCTCATCTTTCCTTCCGACAACCTGGTAGGCAAGCTGGATTCAGCTCTAATGCTGCCAAAAGCATTGCACACTCTGTCATGTCACATCCCGTAGAACCCCGCCGTTGCGGGAAGTTCAACAAAAATGCAGCAGAATCATGGTTCAACTATGCAGTATAGCACAACTCACGCATGGGCAATATCTGCTCTCCCAAAGCAGGAAATGCTACCAACACCAGACACTTTATAAACCGGGGTATCAATATGAACTCAAGCCACGCGGCGAGAATTCACCCGGCGCGAATTCCATCGAGCCCTGTCAGGTACAGCATACGGTCTAACTGCACACGAATGTACATATCTATATGCACATGCAGACGCTTACATGTACAAATATACATGTGGTAGAATTAAAATGTAGAAACAGAACACACAGCATACACGTATGTATGTACATATATGCGCATACATACACACACATACACACATACCTACATCCATGCATGCAAAGATTATGTCTGTATCTACACGTACACATGCTTCAACGGCACATGTCAATACAGCGTACGGCGCCATACATTCCTCAAAACGGTCGGTAATACTGCATGCGACTACAAGCTAGTATCTACAACGAACAGCTACGAAAGTGACTGCTAGCTACTACTGCTACTAGTGCTACTTCACTGCTATTGCTACTGCTACGCCTACTACTGGTACTGCTACTAGCCCTATCACTTCTACCGCTTCGACTACTACTACTACTACTACTACTACTCCTGCTGCTGCTCCTGCTGCTGCTGCTGAAGCTGCTGCTAGAACAACAACTACTACTACTGCTGCTGCTAGAGCAACAACAACAACAACTATTACTACTACTACTACTACTACTACTACTACTACTACTACTACTACTACTACTACTACTACTACTACTACTACTACTACTATCCTACTATCCTACTACTGCTACTACAATCCCTACTCCTGCTCCTACTATATAAGACTGCTATCACTACTACTACTACCACCACTACTACCACTACTACCACTACGACTGCTGCTGCTACTAACTGCAACTACATCGGAATCGAACGGCGACCAAGGCTCGTGTGATCGTGGCTTGGCTAGCCTCCTGTATGCTCATGAGCGAGAGCCCACAGAAGACTCGAGGTTCATGACGAAGTGTACACAACTCAGGTAGTTAATTAAGCATGTATGAGTATAGTTGCTGTGCATAGATCACACAACTTTATTACAGGAAACAAGACATTGGATACATTTTGCCCAGAAGAAGTATCGGGTCCAAGCACTGTCTGGCCTTCTTGTCCAGTGAGTCGGAGGATGCCATGTACCGCGCGATGGCCGAAGCACAGGATATGCAGCACTCTTATTGCAGGTAACTTTTTCAATAGGGTTATAAATGTGACCAGGTGTGGCATTTCTTGTTCCGCGTCCCGTTGTGTTTGTAAGGTCCCGTGCCTGCTGGGCTACTTTCATCTGGCTGCTCACGCCACGTCCCTGAATCGAGCACGGGCGCCAATCAAGCCAAAAGAGGTTTAAAGTAACTAGCGCTGTGTTGCCGCTTCGGAAGTTAACGAAACTCTTTGCAAATCTAACGGCGAGATGCTTCCACTTAATCCGACATGGCATCGAGTTCGCAATGAAGCCCAGGACTGGCTACAGTTATTCACCCTTGGCCGCTACCTGTGGGCCAATGTTACTTGCAACTCCGTCAGTCAGTCGGTGTGCGCACGTGACGAAAGTAGTGGACAGCATCACGCAGGCAGGCCGAATATGGGCCGCTATGCAACGGCCCAGGCCCCACAACCAGCAACCTTATGTTGCTTAATCCTTATCCTCTGATCTGTGCTTCGGGCTGGGGCCGAAGGTCCAGTCAACTCCAACATCCCATCAGTAAATAGCTATATTTTATAAACCTACGTACATTCATACGCACGCATGTACATAAATATGTAAAACACACTCACACACATATATATATATATATATATATAAATACATCAATATATATATATATATATATATATATGTGTGTGTGTCTATAGAAATAAGCATACACCTCTACATCTACATCTACGTCCATATCTATACCTGCAAATGTGTTGGTATTTTATGTATAAATGTATTATGTATTATATACATATATATATACATATGATATGGATACCGGGAGCAATTGGGCAGAGGGTCCTCTAGCAGGCTTTGTTTTTAATTCATCAGGACCTCATGGGGAGAGTATATGACTATCATATACTTTGGACCCTTGGGGTTTTAGTGCCGAAGAGGCTGTGCACAGCACCTAATTCCGAGACTGTGGTAAAATCCAGTGATCTTCGGCTCGCTTTTTCTCGCATGCGAGCAGTGGTCATCGCATGCGCACAAGACCTAAGCGGATCCCAACCATTACGAGGAACACGAAGTAAAGCTAAGTAGGGTGACGGGGCGATCTTTAGACCGTGACGCGACTCAATCGCACAAATGCAGTTTCTGAGGCACACGGCCATGTACGGTGCCGATGTAGCGGATGGTGACACGGCGCTGCGGGATGGCCTGCTCTTCGGTGACCAGGGTGAAGGATGAGTTTCGCATCGAGATTGAAACGTTCCGGGGTCTGAGGTTTATGACTTGCGAGTGTAGTGTTGATAAAGCTTCAAGCTTGGAGCTATCAAACGCAGATCCCTGACTGGTACCTCTCAGTGTTTGGGACCACTAGAGTTCTCGGATTTGCATTATGATTCTCATTGCACAGAACAAGGATTTCTTCACTCAGGGGTCTACATTTCGACCGTGTAGGGTCTAGCTTTGGGTGTCTAGTTCGATCCTTCAGGCAACAGGGCAGGAATGCGAAAGACAGCACGAGTTTGGAGCATTCGGCTGCGCGTAGTCTCGAAGGCTGTGGGGTCCGGGTGCTCCGTTGAAAAATTTAAGGCATGCTAAAACTAAAAACCCCATCCCACACAGGAGTACATTCGACTTCAGGCTGGGAGGGTTAGGGCCCACTAAATTAGCACCCCGAAATTCACGCCCACAACACCGCTGCGAATTCAACCTATCAAACTGCAGTGCTACAAGAATCATGTCTAGGCCGCACCTGGAGTGTTTTTTCCGGCTGGATGGAGGTTGCGCTTTAGGGTTTGGGGTGTCGAGCTTACGTTTTAGGGCACAAGTTTTGGTGTTTTTGGGAGGCTTTTTAGGAGTAAACGGGCCTTGATAATTGTGCAGCTCTTGTGGGGCGCACTTTAGTTTCCATTCTAAACTGTCCGATCTCTGCAGTACTTTAGGATAGCATAATGGGTTCATGAGATTCTGCAGGGTTGGACAGTGCGGCTTTAGGGTTTGCCTGTTTGCCTTTCAATGGGGCTTCGGGCTTTCCGGCTAGAACACCGTATACCGTCAAGCCACATTCCAATTATTCAGGCCTCGGTAATTAACGCCTGTCGTTACCCTCAAAGTCGTCAGTATAGAGCCCGTTAGAATCAGGAACCCTGTTCTATCTGGCAATAGTGCTGACCCATGATAGACTTAGGGATTTTGGGTTCATAACGGTTATGACGTTCTCGGGTTCAGGGTTAATCGGTTAGGGTTCTGTAACGCCTCGACCTGGAAGGCCAAGGTTTACATCATCAACACTCAAATCCTGAAACCCAAACCCCAAAGCTCCTCATGCAGCTAAGCCCACTCTGCTCTGTGTCCTCTCTGCGGAAGGTCTCCTGTTCTGAGGCCTCAAGCTTGCTACAGGGGCTTCAACAATCAACATACGGTGTTGCTAACATTTTATGGTCTATGTAAGTACACAGGGACTATGAAGCAGATTATGGTTTCTGCTTGCCGAGCCTCTCGAGAACAAGCACAGATCGTAGAAACCCGTCATCATGAACATCCAAACCAGCCAAGATTCTCAGCCCGGAGCTGTGCAAAAACCCTACAGTCTGGACCCTAAACCTTTGCCCCCCTTCCCTCTCCAAAAAGACATCTCCAACGCCTTGACTTTCAGCAACCCCAAGACACTGTGAGAAGCCCTCAGAAACCTACAAATCCCCTGGGGTTAAGCAGTTAAGCACATAGGGTTCAGGTTTAGGCTTCAGGGCACTCTATCTTCAAATATCCATCTGCAATTCAGTTTCAAGCCGTACGCTGTAATGCTGCTGAAATTGGTGTGTATTGCTCCGTTCTTACCTTTGTGCACAAACAGCCAAAGTTTTCAAGTGATCGTCCCAGCCAAGCGGCAGTAGTAGCTGCTTCGGTATTGGTAGTTGTAACAGTGCAAGCAGTACGGGAGCAGCATCGGCAGCATCGGCAGCAGCAGCAGCAGTAGCATTTGTTGTTTTCAGCACGGCACTACGAATCGCTACTGCTTCTTCACAGAGCGAGTGTCCTGCACTCCAGTATTCTCAGACACAAGCAGCAATACTGCAATACCCCAACCCTACCTCTGCACAATGACTCCAAAACCGGAAATCCTAAAATTTAGTGCTGTGCCAGTTCCACGTCTGAGGCTAGAAACCATGCCAACAACAAAGCAACAGCGAAAACCTCATTTCTTGATTCGGTCTCGAAAACACCTGCAACTATAAACTACAAACCCAAAGTTTCACTACCCGATGCTGAGACACTTGGCCTTCGACATCTGGGACTCTCGCCGGCTTTCAGGTGGCACGAAGTGTCACCTTGAGCAAGGGCAACTACACCGACACCGGCAACGTCATCCCTGAGATCGCGAAGCTTTAGTGGCAAGTGCGCGGCAACATGAAACACAAGAAGACCAATGAATAATCTTGCAAAATGATTGTTTGCGAAGCAGGTCAGCCGTCACCGGTCAAAAGATCAAACAAGGACAATGCAGAACCTCACACAAACGCAAGATACCTTAGCGGTGTCGACAATGAGCTGGTATACACCTGGTAGTTAGTACGAGTGGGATGAGAGCAGGATGAAACATGACTATTGGGTATCTGGAGGGCGGCAGTCATGGTCGTCGCAAGGAGTGCGTGCATACACACGAACGAAGTCGTAGCGGCCACAAAAAAGAAGAAGAACCCCTTACAAAGAGAACATAAAACCTACGTCTAACTACGCCAAGAGGTCCGTCACCCAATCGGCCGAGCTGGAACTCAATTCAAGAACCCAAATTTTAGTCTCATGAAGCACTGTCGTACCTGCAACTGCTGCAGGCGGTGCAGTCACCTCGCCGAGGGAGCTGCTCGTGAGGCTTATTCTGAAGGTCATAGCATCACTTCCTGTGTTGCAAGGCTTGGGATCGAGATCTTGGGTCTGCAAGTCGGAGGTGGGTGTCCCCCAAGCCGTCCCTCTTTCTGTCTTTCTTTCTTTCTTTCAATCTGTCTTTCTTTCTTTCTTTCTTTCTGTCTTTCTTTCTTTCTTTCTTTCGTTCTTTCTTTCTTTATTTCTTTATTTCTTTCTTTCTTTCTTTCTTTCTCTCTCTCTCTCTCTCTCTCTCTCTCTCTCTCTCTCTCTCTCCCCGTCCGTCTCCTCTCTTGCTGGTGCTCCATCCCTCTCTCTGTCTGTGCTGGCTTGTCATGTTTCAATGCCGGGTTACAGTTACAGCTACAGGTGTACATCTACATACGAACATAACATATGTGTTTACCTGGTTGCTTCTTCGTCTGACTGGTTTTCTTGGCTGAGTGATCTTGTCAAGACTAAGCGCTATGTATACGGACCCACAACTGACAGCTCTACATATCTTATTCAGTCATGACAGTAGATCCATGTAAAGCCCTCGTGTGAAATTGGATCTATCACGTAGCTATCATTGACGGGTCGGTATATAAACATGCAATAAGCCACAAACATCCCGAGAAAGCCCCCACCCCAGCTCGGCACAGCCACAGCTGAAAAGCCTAAAGCTTTTTGACAAGCTCTGCGCATCGCCGCGCTGCAGCTGGACAGTTCAGTGAAACTCTTGATCCTGGAACCCTACGCCTGCAGCCTCAACTGCGTACGCCGAAGCACGTGCAGAACCATGGCTCTAAAGCTTTCCGAAAACTTTTCAGGCTTCAATGGGCTAAGGGGCTTGCAGCAACCAGAAACGATATCGGTGTACATTCTGGCCGAACTGGACACAAGCGTTTCTGTGATCTCTAGTGGCTTCGCTCTACTGTTGGCCTCGGTTTCGAGTTTTCATCTTGGGTATAGTGTTCAGGTTCGGGGTCGGAACGGCTCAGGATTTGAGGGATAACTGCTCCTTAGTAGTCGTAGTAGTAGTAGTAGTAGTAGTGGTAGTAGTAGTAGTAGGAGTAGGAGTAGGAGTAGGAGTAGGAGTAGTAGTAGGAGTAGTAGTAGTAGTAGCAGTCGTAGTAGTAGTTGTTGTGGTAGTAGTAGTAGTAGTAGTAGTAGTAGTCGTAGTAGTAGTAGTAGTAGTAGTAGTAGTAGTAGTAGTAATAGTAGTAGTAGTCGAAGTGGTCGTGGTAGAGGTAGTGGTGGTGGTGGTAGCAGCCATGCGCGCCCCCAGGCGTCTGGTGCCGGGGGGGACGGGGTGGGGGCGGGGGGTGGGGGGGGGCGGGGAGCTAACAACGACTTGGTTGACCGCAAGCGGTAACGCAGTAGCGCCGGCGCCGGTAGCAATAGCAGCAGCCGTAGCAAAAGCAGCAGCAGTAGCAGCAGCGCCTCTGCGAACACAAAACCTCGGAAAAGCCGATGCGCGCCCCACCCAATCATCATCCTCACCATCTTCAGCATCATCGTTAACCTGACCATCTTCATCTTCATCTTCATAACCATCATCCTCGCCATCTTCAACATCATCGTTAACCTGGCCATCTTCGTCATCATCCTTATCATCATCATCATAAGCCCAAGTACTTAGTTTTTTGAAGTTTGCTTAACTACAATTTCTGAAAAACATTGAAAACCCAGCATTTTACACCCTCGAACCAATGAAAAATACCAGGCGCTAGGAGGGGCGCAGTAGTAGTAGTAGTAGTAGTAGTAGTAGTAGTCGTAGTCGTAGTCGTCGTCGTCGTCGTAGTCGTAGTAGTCGATGTAGTAGTCGAAGTGGTCGTGGTAGTGGTAGTACGGTGGTGGTAGTGATAGTGGTAGTGGCAGTGGCAGTGGTAGTAGTGATAGTGGTGGTAGTAGTGGTAGCAGTGGTAGTAGCGGTAGTAGTGGCAGTAGGGCTCTCGCATTGCTGTGCAGTCTATGCCGCTCGCGAGGTCTAGCTTTCGGTTGATTGCGCATTCTGCAAGGCTTCACCTTTGGGCGTTGCAAATTCAGTGGCAAGATGCCATGGAGCTCATATGAGCTCATCATCCACTGGTGCTTGTGTTAAGCATCTCTGGCTGACATGCCGGCACCTACTTGTCGACCAACAATTTCTCCACTCTTTCCCTATCACTCCCCTGCATCATTCAGCTATCATCAGCAGCTTGCCCACTGACACAGCTTTTGTGGCATCTTTCATGCCCTCTGTTGGGTGGCAGGTGACTGCTCATCCCGGAAACAGCTTAGAATACAGTGAGTCTCAGCTTAAAGCGCAGTACCCCAGTTACCGTATTGCACCGTGGTTTTATTTTTCGGGACAGGTCACCTAGTTTCAACTTCACACACCCCTCGCGGTCATCTGGCTGCTGCATCTCGCGTTCTAGGTGGCAGTGGTGTTAGTAGAATTGTAGATTGTAGTCGTAGCAGTATGTAGTAGCAGTGGTAGTAAGAGTAGCAATAGCAGCCGAAGCAACAGCAGTAGCAATAATGACATCAGCACCCGCCGCCGGGATTGCCTGAGTTGTGGCTTGCAGCTCGCTTGGGTGAAGAAAAGCTAGTCAAGACATTTACCGACTGCAGGGGGCATCATGAGCCGCAACCCTGCTGTATCTTCAAACCGCCGAACTGACAGGAAGAGCACCCTAAACCTGCTGCAGAACTCAATGGTTTGCAGCGCTTCGGCAGCTTGAGACTGCGACCATCATACTTCACGAAGATGATGGCTGGAGCTTGATAGCCCATTTCCTGATTACATCGAGTGTCTATCGTCAGTATCCTTCGAGCTTAGACGGCCAGACTTTGAGACTTTGGTGTTGCCTAGACTTGTCGAGTTTGGCATCCTCGGGACCTTCGGATACTGAGGGCCGCCTTGTGGTCACGAATGTGAACTTTTTCATGTTTTCCGAGGCTCAGTTCCTGGACGAACCTCACAACCGAAATGCCAGAAAGTCTTGGGATCTGGGGTTCGGAGCACGAGTCTTGGGGCCGCGAAAAGCGTGACACTGTGAGGCTATCGGCTATCGAAGACAATCCGCTGGCCGGTGGAACGGCCAATCCCATCTCCTACCTTTAAACCCTGAAGCATATTGGCATAATCCAACAGACTAAGGATTCAAAAACCGTTCTGCAGGCAACAGCCAGGACCCAACCCGAAACCCCAGAACATCCAAAGCTTCAGCCGCAAAGCTTGGACTACAAGATAAGACCTTATATCAAGCTGTGTTGCCTCTCACGCGAACCTTAGTGCAAGCTGGACTCTGTGAGACTGCGGGGTTCACTCACGGAAGCTACGCAGGCGGCCGCAGGCGTGTAGCTCGAGTCTCTAAACCTGAATGCCTCTGCGAGCTGAAACTCCATGGGGAAGCCAAGCAGAACACAAAGCTCCTCAAACCGGACATGACCATGGCATGACGCCTCACAAGGTCAACACTACCCAAGCGCACTACCCAAAGCTAAACCTACGCGAAATCATCATGAGTCTGAATGCGATCCCTCTTCCGACCTTGAGGCTTCGGGCTCCCTGGCCTAAGCTACCCCATCAAACATTCATACTAGTATGGGTTTCCGGCTTCATTGCTCCGAAAAGCTTCTTCCAACTCCAAAGCCTGCAGCCCAGTGAGGAAGCCGGACACTCCAACCAGACCGGGACAGGATGCCAATGCGGCGGCGGCGGAGCATACGCCGGCACAAACCAGGGTGGGCTCCAGTTGGGTGGTGGAACCGGCACAGGGCCGAGACCCTGAACAAAGGCACAGGATAATGAGGCAGCGTTATTGCCGATTGACTGCGGTATTCGTGTCATCACTACATCGGGGACAGGTACAGTTGGACGGGAAGAAAGTGACATTGCAGCATCCAGTGTCTTCATCTCCAACGAAACCCTGAAAGTAAGACCGCAGTCTGCCTGAACCGGCCGATGCTCGGACAAGACCAACGATTCCACGAAATCAACACTGCGACCTGGCTCCACTGAATTTGGAGGTCCATGCCGAGGAGCTTCCACGCACACCACAAAGACTGAGCCCATCCAGCCAAAGCCACCTTTCGTGAATCTGAGATTCTCAACTCTAGCAACTGTTGGAGTGAGTCCTATCAAGACAGTTGCAGGTCGAATTGCGATGGACTGAGCTGCAAGCCGAATTTTCTCGCGCTTGCAATTAACACCCGCAACAAGCCTCGGATCGGCGCTTGGTAAACGAAGCTCCAGACCTGCAGCAGGGCACGGCTCGACACCGAAGCACGGGAGCTGGAAGCGTGGAATTTGCCTAAGCGTCCTAGACCAGACCCAAGCCCTGAACCACTGCGAACCTAAACGGCCCTGAGCATTCGGCTAAACCTGCGTATCGCGACCACAACGAGGGTTACAATCACAAGTGCACAGTGTTTTCGACGCCATGGTTGAAGCCGTTTCTTGCCGGCGTGGAGCTATTTTGCAGGATCATAAATGTACGGACTTGATGTCGGTAGCAAGAGTCAGAACATGCCGGAATGCAAAGAGAAAAACCAAGTTGTGTGACAACATAGACCTCCGAACTCCCAAGCCTGAACCCCTACACCGTATGCCCCCTCAGTCGTGCCTCGGCGTTCTGCTCCATGGATACGATGGCCGTTTGCTTGGGGTCGCCTCGAGGAATTGGGGATCACGGATGACGAGCTGGCATCTTTGGGAACTGAGGACTCAGGATGTAGGGATTAAGGGTCAGCGATTCTTGGATTAGAGTCCGAGTGAAGCGAGTAGTATTACAGTCGTGCACTTGTGAGAGTGAACCCAAGAAGGTTCCACGGCCCAACTCCACAAAGATTGCAATGCTCTCAAGAATCTTTCCCTGCAAAAAATACTGGCTTCTACCCCTGTGCAGACTTCGTTACGCTCATGGTCAACGAGTAGCGATGCTTGCTTGTGAGGGCTCCTCCGTCACGTGTAGAGTTTACGGTGTAGTCATCTCGGATCTCGGGTGCGCTTGCCGGAGCTGGCACAGCATGTGGAAGTCTGGAGATTGGATTCTCTCGGAATGTTTGTTGTAATAGTGGTCGCAACACCGCGTACATGGCCCAGCATGAAGACCATAGCATGGGGTTAGATTTGACAATTTAAAGGCTCAAGATGGATCAAGGTCAAAGTAGGGCACGGGGATCCAGAATCCGCTAGTTAGGGTTTCAGTAATTCGGCAAGCCTGAGATGTCAAGGGCTTTGCAACGGACTTCACTCATAATGAACCCTGCAGAATTACAAGAAATAGAACAATTTGTGGTCCCTTGGCTGGATTTTCCCATATCAAACAGAGCACATTATCCTTCTTCAATT
Source organism: Symbiodinium sp. CCMP2592 (assembly GCA_905221615.1). NCBI lineage: Eukaryota > Dinophyceae > Suessiales > Symbiodiniaceae > Symbiodinium > Symbiodinium sp. CCMP2592. Next base: position 113,111 of record CAJNDT010000419.1, read on the forward strand.
AGGGCATGAGGGCGTCTGGTCTTTGTCGAGCACGATAGCAACTTCCAAGATGCAGGATCCGATCTCCACCCTTCCCAAATTCCAAGTTTTTAATCCAACTTCAATCTCAAAATCGCAAACGACCTCGGCTGCAGCAATACTACCCTCTACAAGCACGTGTGAGCGTGCTGCATCATACCTTGAACGATTAGTCCAATTCTCACCGGTTAAAGGAACTGGAGTGGCTAGGTGAGGATGTCGAACGAACGTGCCTCCAGCCCAGCACAACCCTAAACCCAACCCACACTCAATCTGGAAACTACACCTCATGCATGGCAAAGTCGCGATTCTGTGTGCAGTCCTGCGATGGAGGAAGCAAACCACAGCTAGCTGGGCGTGGGAGCTTGGCATGTAGGTTCAAGGTGATTGGTAACAGTGTGAACTGGAATGTTTCTTGTGCCGCTATGTGCTTACAGTCCATGATTTGTTGGAGAGTACCCTCAGGGCCTAACCCTCATTCCAACAAGATTTCTCCGTCGCGATTTCCTCTGAGCTTTACCGTTTTGTTGTATAGGTCGTTCTGGCTTCAGCCCGAAAACAAGCCTGGCTCTTCTTCACTCTTCCGAACGCGGTTATTGAGCCCTCCCGCCACTACAATGCCGGCGAAATCAAAACTTCTGGGCCTTCGCACGCTGGCGTGAGTGTCACTCTCTTGCCCACAACAACACCCATACACCCGCATTGGTAGAGCCCAACTCCCCCTACAGCAGAAATTGCCAAAAGCAACCACAGTAATGTCGCTGCAGCCCGGAACGGCGCTGCGCGCACGACTCCGGGCGCGCTTCTCGGAACCTCTCACACCTTGAAGCTCGAAGGCGCTGGCAGCCGGCATGGGCGAGTTTGAGCAAAAAATGGCGGGTGCGGAGGAGAACAGTAGCACCAGTACTTAGTTGCAGTAGTACCCGAGGTAGCCGTAGCAGTGGCAGTAGCAGTAGTAGCAGCAGTAGGAGCGGAACTAGCAGGAGCGGCCAGCAGTAGCAGGAGCAGCAGCAGTGGCAGCAGCAGCAGCAGCAGCAGGAGCAGTACAGGGGTAGGGGCAGGAATAAAAATCCTTCAAGTACAGAACCCGATTGCATGAGCGAGCAACTATAGGGTTTCTGTACACCCCCTTGTAGACCTGCAGCGAATATGACTTCGTGAAGCAAAACTATTTGAACGAGTTGACTTCGCTAGGCAGCTGCAGTAAAGAACGAAATCCCGAATCGGAAGCCCGAGCAACTCAAGTTGGTTTACCAGGCAGAGCAGGGACTATAGCAGAGCTCCAACGTGCATCGGCTCCATCATACATGATGGACGGATCAGTCCACCACACATGCAGACGAACATACACACACACACACACACCAGAAGGCGTCGAGTATCTCGCAAGGTATAACGATAACACACAAGAAATTAAATCATACCTTCTGGAATTCCAGTCTGGGCTGTTTTCTGAGCTACTGGCCGTCAGTATGCATAGCGGGCAAGGCACCCGAAATTCGGGAGGTTCGGAGAGCAAGGGATCCCCACGTAAGTACGAACTACAAGGAAGGCTACACCGGGATGAATAGTACCCCTACTCTCAAGAAACCCCTATGTGCAAACTAAAACGAGCCCGCTGATCTCCTTAGGGCGAGGCTGCATCCCTAACGCGATCTGTGCCAGCACCGGCGTGGACGAAAGTGGAGTTTCCTGGAGGCTCCAGAATTCGGTGACGCGTACTTATGGGTCCCTATCATAAGAATTCTAATTACCGTTCAGGCCGTTACTTTAGACCCCCAGGCAAACCCGCAAGCTTTCGGTGGCAAGAAGCCTGTTGGGGCAGTGCCACTCACTGCGTGCACCCATAAATCAGGATGAAGCCGGGGGATTGGTGGCCTCAGCTTTACAAGCCTAAAAGTGTTGGAATCAAAGTTTGAAGATGTAAGGCTCCAAGTATACAAACAGTAGCTACTTGGTGTCGGAAGTTTATAAGCTGTACATGTTTTCTATAACTTGAGGAGCGAGATTAAGCAGTGTTATGGCCATAATGCGTTAGAGCTACACAGAGATACTATAGTGATGGTGGGACACTGATACTAAATATGCAGGTCGTCCATATGGGGTTCTGTATATCTGCATGTACGTGCGTATGAGTGTGTGTGTGTGTATATACATACATACGTAGCTACCTCCATGTTTGCATTCGGTGCCTTCCCGCCCCCACCGCTACCACTATCACTACCACTACCACTGCCACTACTACTACGACAACTACCACTCCTACTCCTGCTCCTACTCCGACTCCGACTACTACTACTACGACCACCACCACCACCACCACCACCACCACCACCACCACCACCACGACTACTACTACTACTACAACTACAACTACAACTACTACTACTACTACTACTACTACTACTACTACTACTACTACTACTACAACTACTACTACTACTACTACCACTCCTGCTGGACCACCACAGACCCGCTCGTAAGCCACGAGGCGAGGCCACTTTGAAATGCATTGAGGGCCTCCATCCACTGGCGAAGGATTCTCGGTTCAAGGTCGAGCTGACGGATGCTGACGGCCTTGCGGGGCGCTCACTGCTTCTTCACCGTCATTTTGACGCCATCAAGCTTGTGATCTTCATTCATCCTCATAATGACCTCCACGGGTAAAGTCCACATCATCACTATGCAGACCACCATTGTTCGAAACTTACCCATGCAGCACCTCGGCTACAGAACCGGAGACAGTTCTCTGCAGACACAAGGGCCACTTACCCGAGGGCCTGCAACGCCACTTCCGCAGAAATGAAAAGCTCCGTTGGCCGCGGGTCGAGCATTGGGTGATGATGGTTACAATGGTCTAACAGTGTCGAAAGTTGGTGCTGTCAAAAGCACGCGTTCAATACCTGAAGCCGGCGAAGCTCAAAGAGAACATCAGCAAGTTGAGGTCAATGACTCGATCTCCACGAAGAGTTCGGCAACGCCATGGCCATATTCAAGATCTGCGCTCAGTCACAGACATGACACTCATTTGTGTCAGATAGGCACGTGCTTACATGCGTGCGTAAGTACGTGTGTATGTCATGGAAGTAATGTATGTCGCTCTGTCTATGTCTCTGTCTCTCCTTCTGCCTGCCTGTATGTGTGTGGTATGCATTCAGGTATGAAAGCATGCGTTCGTGGGTGCATGTGCGGGGAAAGAGTGCAAGTACATGTGTGATTGTCAAAAATGCCCTCACACAAACATGCATAACTATTGGCCGTGCCTCCCACCCGCAACAGCCGTTTTGAGCTCTTCGATACAAAACACTGCTTGAGACAGTTATCTTGGTTTCAATTGCTTGGCTATGCGTATGTGTTTTTGGGTCCCCACAGATATTCCGCAAAGCTTATGCAAGCAACATTCATTCGCTCGCGACATGAGTGCACTCTGCCCAAATTGCACGCGCAGATACAGGTACACTGCATGCCTCCCCAAGAAGCATGCATACATGCATGGCTAACCAGGTTTGTCGAAGATGCATGTGCCCCCGCTTCTGCAGGCTGTGTGCTTGTTGAATGCCGGATTACCCGTGCATGTAGAAGAGCGTCGCGCACAACAGAGGGAGGCACACTGTGCAATTGCAATCTGGAGGCTTCCGTGAATAGAAGCGGATCATACTCTGGTGAGGCCGTGACGGAAGCTCCTCGCTGCAGCCACCACTGTTGCTCCACCAAGTGCCTTCAACCACAGACTCTCGGGTTTCTTAGACTGTGGGTCTCGTACTTTTTCCGTGTCAGTCTTCTGCGGATCCTGGCATTGCACGCTTGATGCTTCCCAAAGCCGATCCTACCTCTTACCACCCACACAAGGGACTCTCCAGGCGACACAAGTTCGTGTACGTCCCTTAGGTATTCTGAAGAAATTAAGACGACATGAAACAAGCAGGCCACTGTATCAAGCAACAGATTTGCTCAGCATCGTCCACTTACGAACTTTTGCCTGCACCATCGAAGCCAATGCTCGCCTCGGGCTGGATCTAGTCACCCAAAGGGTAGTCTACAGACTAGGCGAGCTGCCTGGGAAGAGGGACAGCTGCATGGGCAGTTCAACGAAGCGTGGAAATACAGGTGAGGTTATCTGGTGACAGCCTCGGACCGTCTAGTCAAATTACACGCTTAGGGGTCCTGCTGTCTCAGGATCCTGTCGCACTGGATCGTACGTTTCGGCCTCCGTCCCTTTGTAATGTGAGAGACCTGTTAGCTTGTAAGGTGGCCTGTGTCAGTACTTCCATCATCTTCCATCCACGGCTTGTTTGTTAGAGAGACAACCCGACGGCGCTCATCGGACACACACTCTCTCTCTCTCTCTCTCTCTCTCTCTCTCTCTCCTGAGAACTGTAAGCACCACTTCTGACAGACCACTCAGGTCAGAACTGCAGTTTGCGGGGCCCGAACCTGGTGGCAAGCAGCGAGGGCTGCGGCTATTCAGGTCGCAATCGTTTTTGAATACCATAACCCAAACTGTTGCACTGCTCCTGCTCCTGAAGGGCTTCGCAGTCACAGGGTCACCAAGGCCACAAAATCATAAACGTCCTACAAAATAAGTGTGCTCATTGGTCGATGGCCATAGTCTTGTGTCTCGAACGAGATACATGACATAGTGCGGAACACATTACTAGGCACAACATGACACATGACACATCAAAGTTGAGACAGTGACATAACATAACGTAGCAAAACATGGCATACCATAACATAGCATAACGTAGCATAATGTAGAAGAAAATACCATGGCAACACATAACTTCACAGCACATTTCGTCATATGACAGATTGTAACAGCAAAACATAGAACAGCCCAACACAGCACAGCATCATATAGCATGGCACAATGTATAATACTAATAACATACCACAGTTGAACACAACATGGCAGCAAGTAAAAGGGCATGGTCAAGCATGACTCACGACACTACAAGAATGTGACGAAGCACGGCGCATCACGATACAAGATCGTCGTATGTGCTGTAGCGACGGCTGGGGTGATACAATATGAAAATCTGGTAATGGACAGGTAATGTAAGTCTGGGTAAATGCTTAAAGCTCCGCAAAAAAGCAAATAGAATGTCGGAACGGAAACAGCACACAAGGCATGGTGAAACAAGTTGTGCGGCACAATGCTGATGATATACCATTGCTAATCTTTGGTAGTTGCAACTGCTGAAGCTGGTGGGGTTGCGATAGTTGCTGCGCAAAATAGAACATAAGCTCCTAGAGATAAACACGCGATACGAAGAACATCAGAACAGAAACAGCACGCATGGTATGGCGTAGCACACGCTGCGGCATGTTGCGATACACTGCCGGATGATGTGCGATTGCTTTTCTTTAAGCAGTTGAAACTGCTGAAGCTGATGGGGTTATGACGGTTGCTCACCGCTGCTCCGTGTTCTTGATCAGCTGTTTGTGGCGGTGAGAAATGGTCAGCAACACATTCCCATCTCACCAAGCCATCTCACAAAATTTGGAGCACGAGTACCTTGCAAAGGTGGCTACAACAAAGGATGGAACTCACCATGACGACCACGATGACAACGATGATTGTGTAACGATGATGGTGAGTTCGCCATGCGGCGATTTCGGTGGCTGTGCTGATAACACTGATAATGATGAAGAGGAAGAAGAGGCCGATGACGACGACAACAACCACGACAACGAACACGACATCGACGACGACGGCTCTTGGTGTTATGGTCGGTGCGTTAACAACACTAAGCCGTGAAAGATGCTTGGCCCAGCAAAAGCAAAATGGATGCAGAGAACTGAGTCGCCAGCGGATCCGTGACGAAGCCCCACCAGCCGCGAAGCGAACAGCAAAGCTTACTGTACCACAGACCCAGAAGCACTGCAGCTATGATTACGCTCAGTTTTCTCACATACCTCGTGGTTGACTGCTCTGATCTCGGAAGATCAGTCTGCACTGGAAAGAGAAACAAAGGAGAAGATCAAGCGCAGTCGATTTTAGCAGAAATTAACTGAGAGCTCTCGCTTGAGCTGCAGGCGGCGAGGACAATGCAGGATTCTGCCGACAGTACAACAATGTGCACAAGGCTGATTCGACTTGCAAAGATCCATGCGGGTGCAGGGGATCTGACCCGTCTGCCCGCGCACACCGGCGCTGTGTCAATCGATGGCATTAGTTCTGATGCTACGTTGCACTTTGTTGTTGAATGAAACCGAGCCTCTATCTTCGAGCATTGTATTTCTGGCTCTTACTGTGCTGAGGAGTGATGTTTTAGTTGTGCTAAGCAATGTTAGCCATGTCAGGTAACACGTCATTGTTTTGAGCAGTGCGGATGCTTGCCAGCTCATTTGCATCCTCCGGTGAAACTGATGAAGGGCAACCGCGTTCAAATGTGCCCAATAATCTCTATCTCCAAAGCTTCCAACCCCTAAACCCCCACACCGCAAACCAAGGGATTTAGGCACAGGGTTAAGGGATTAATGTACAATAGTTAATTTAGTAGTTAATGGTGAAGTTTAAGGTACACAAGGTTAGTTGTGGTTCCTGATTATATGATTAGAAGCTGTTGCCCGATTTCGGCCTCAGCTCATGCACGAATTCACATTGGTCCTGCACAGGATGTTCGTTCATGTTCGACCACGATTCATCAGCTTTGTCTCCTGATCTGGCATGGATCCAACTCCGCACCAGAGATCTGGACGCCAAGCCTGGGGAATTAGGACCGCGTTCGGATCTAGGGTGTTTAGAACTCGAGAGGCACATCGGTTGTTTGAATCATACATCATAGCTTCGCACTTTACCACAACGAAGACCCGAGTAGCTAAAATACCGTGAAACTCTTTCCGAACCCGAAAGGCCCTCCACGTAGAAAAGGACGCGAGGCGCTGTAGGTACAACCGATATCACTGGCTGCTCATGCAAAACCTTTAAAGGTTCTAGCGAGGTTTGTGTCATGGTTTCGATGGGATCACAAGACAGAAACTGCTCGTACATGTCACGTCGGCCTCAGTGGCCGGGCCGCTGCATGCAGCAGCCGAAAAGAAGTTGGCAGAGCCAGCCTTCCGGGAGAGCTTGCAAGCTGCGCAGCACGTTAACAAGGTCAACCTGGAGTGAAGCTGAAGTGCTCATTCGACGTGCTAGCCACCACACCCAGGACACCACGAATCGGAGCCCAGCACCAAATCCGCACATCCCGAAAGCTCTACCACAGCGCTCTGCCGATCACAACCCTTGGTCTGAGGACTGCTCCGCAGGTGTCGGTGTCAGGCTGCGAAGCCTGCGAGGCTTGGAAGGCCCCAATCCCTCTATCATCCCTTCTCTGTCATGACAGGAGGCTGCCGCTCATGAGACACATGAAGCAGCGGGGGAAGCAAACAAACCAGAAAGGCTTCCCGCCACGGAACACGAAGACCACCACGGCTCTCAATCACTGAACCCTGAACACGTTTTTCTCAACTTGAAGCCGTACACACTCTCACGCCCAACGTTGTTCTTGGTATCTTCGTATTGTAGACTTTGTGCATTTTGCTGACACTGTAGGATTGAAACGCCAACATCCACCCTTTGTCTGTAGACTTTGTATATTTGTAGGACACACTTTAAGTTTGTAATGCAAACATCCACCATTGTGTTTTGTTGTTTTCGTAGTGCTCGCATTGTATTTTTGAAGGATATTGTAAGTTGGGAATGCCTATGTCCATCCTTGGTTTTTGGTATCTTCGTATTGTAGACATTGTATTCTGCAAGCACGCTAAATTTTTTGTACCGCCAACGTCCACCCTTGTGTTTTTGCTTCTTCGAATTGCAGAGTTTGTTGCTTTGAAGGACACTGTATGTATGTAGCGCCAACGTCCACCCTTGGCTGCTGTACCTTCGTATTGTAGACTTTGTGTAATTTCAGGACACTATAGGCTTGCAACGCCAGCGTCCATCCTTGATTATTTGTATCCTGGTTCTGTAGACTTTGCATAGTCTAAGGACACTGTAAGATTGAAATGCCAACGTCCGCCCTTGTTTTCTTGTATGTTTGCAATGTAGGCTTTGTATATTTTAAGGACACTAACAGTGTGCATGGTCAACATCCACCCTTGTTTTTGGAGGCGTGTTCACAAAACGCCTGGTGACATTCAGTATGCCTACGGTATCCATCTACCTATATGTATATAGATGTATATGTACATATATATATATATATATATACACCCTTAGTTTATATGTGTATATATGTACAAATATGTATGTATTATGTATATACACGTGTATATATATATATATATATGTGTGTGTGTATATATATATATATATATACATTTATACACATATGCCTATCTATATGTGTATACCTATATATACCCCTGTTTACACTTGAACATCTAAATACACATATGTATATACCTATATAGACATACCCCGAAATATATACATATATACGGACCTATATTTACCTATACATATGTATACATATATATATACATATAAATATACACACACCTGTATATATATATATATACATATATATGCACACATACGTATGTGTATGTGTATGTGTATATGTATATGTATATGTATATGTATATGTATACGTATATGTATATGTGTATGTATATGTATATGCATATGCATTTGCATTTGCATATGTATATGGATATGTATATGTATATGTATATGCATATGTATCTGTATATGTATATGTATATGTATATGTATATGTATGTGTATATATATATATATTTATATTTATATGTATATATATGTATACCTGGATGTAAACTTGAAGAAAAAGCTGGGCAAGTTTAGGCAGTAAAACAATTTTGGTGTGTGCACCCGTGTAGACAGACAATGCAACAGAAGGTCGAACACGGCGTAATTTACGGCAGATTCGCCTTCTACAAGCTTACATGGAGGCCTCGAGACAACGGGCTTTTATCAGTGACCTTGTTTTGCGTAGCTTTGCATTGTCGCCTTGTACATTTTCAAGCCTTAATTTTGTAATGCCAACGTCAACCCTTGTTTTTGGGATCCTCGTAATTGTTGCAGACTTTGTGTGTTTTAAGCATACTAAAAATTTGTAACGCCAACGTCCACCCTTGTGTTTTTGTGTTTTGGTATTGTAGACTTTGTTGCGCTAAAGGACACCGTGTGTTTGTAGCGCCAACATCCACCCTTGCTTATTGCACCCTGGTATTGTAGACTTTGTCCAAAATGAGGACAGGACAAGCTTGTAACGCCAACGTCCACCCTTGGTTTTTGTATCTTCGTACTGTGGCCTTTGAATATTTCAAGGACACTCTAAGTTTGCAACACCAACGTCCACCCTTGCGGTTTTGGATTGCCGTATTGTCGACTTTGTATACTTTAAGGACGCTAGAAGTTGCAAGGCCAATGTCCACGCTTGTTTTGTTTGTACCTTCGTATTGTAGACACTGTACATTCTAAGGACACCATAAGTTTGTAACGCCAACATCCGCCCTTGTTTTGTTGTATTTTCGTATTTTAGACATTGTGTATTTTCAGGAAACTGCAAGTTTGTTAGGCCTGCGTCCAACCTTGCTTTTGTGTATCTTCGTATTGCAGACTTTGTATATGTTCGGGACACTATAAGTTTGTAACGCCAACGTCCACCCGATTTTGTATCATCGTATTGCAGAGTTTGTATGTTTCATGGCACTATGTTTGTGACGCCAACGTCCACCCTTTGATTTTTAGTGTAGACTCAGTGTAGACTTTGTATACACTATAAACTTGTTATCGCCAACGAGCGTACTTGTGTAGTTTCCTCTTGTAGACTTTGTATATCGTATTGACATTTCCAGTCTGTAAGGCCAATGTCCACCCTTATTTTTGTGTATCTTCGCGCGCCGCAGTCCACCCTAGTGTTTTGTATTTTCGTATTGTACACTATGCATATCTGAAGGACAGTGTTTCTTGAAATCTCTCCCAAAATCAAGATTAATCTGTGAAAGCCGCTTTATGCACTATATAAACCCGAAAACACCTACATTCCTGAACCTCTCAACCCCTGCACGACTGAACCTTGGAGCACTCGGCCCCAAAAGAGACTTCCATACCCTAAGAAACCTAAACCCGAAACCCCACAAAAGATATCTTCCAGGGTCCGGGCGGGGACACGGCGAGGATGCTCAGCCTGCGTCAATGTTTGCCCTACTAATGGTAGAAGTCGATATTTCAAGTGAGTTCTGTCAGTGTTTCTTAGGGGTACAAGTTTGTTGGGTATTGACTCCGTAAGGGTTCTACACAGGCTCATCGAAGGGGACTATAGCAGTTCTGCAAGGATTCTATAGGGATATGTCAGATTGATCAGATTTGAAGAACCAAGCTGGCTTCGATGATTGAGGGCTGAGAGTTGACGGTTCAGGGTTCAAGTCTTTGTGAGAATATATGACTTTTGGATACTCGGGGTAAGGTTTATGCGGTTTGGGGGACCACGATGTGAAGTTTAGTGTAGGCTGTAGGAATTCTGTAGGGCTAATTGTGTCGAACTGGGGATTCGTGGTTTTGGGGATTGAAGGCAGTTTAATGCTGGCGAGGTAAGGTTAGGCTTAAGTTGGACGGCCCGCCGACCCGAACCCCTGAAGCCCCAAGCTTTGTTGGCTAAAGAATCATCACCCTGAGCTTTGTCCCCTAAAACATCTGTAGCTGCAACATCCCGAATTTTGATTCAACCTCAACCTCCACACTGTCCCATTTCCTATATCCAGCAATCCATGCCCCAAAGCCCAATACAAACCCCAAGCCCCACACCTTTAATCCTGAAGCCTCAATCCTTTGCCCTAGCCCTTTAGATGTTCAGGGCTTGAGTTGCTGGAATCGTCTGCTGACAAATATAACTACCAGCTGCGAGACAGGCTGCAGCGAGACCCTAGAACGTCGAACCTTCTTCGGAGTACCTTGGTTAGGATCCTGCAGTCGACACTTCAGGGTCTAGGAAGGTAACACATGAGTGCTGGGGTGCGCACCTTGCGCCTCTTAGGTTGGAGAAGGCTTGGCCTTAGCCACGTGCGGTCTCGTACCGAACCTCCTACAATCTATATTGGGTTCCTACATGCTCTGCCCGGACAAGGTCAAGGAGGAAGATCTGCAAGGTCTTGCGTGGCACGCAGCATTTCGCGAAACAAACCCGTTTGTGTTTGAGGAGCAACCCTAAATAAAGCTGTGTAACAACTCTACTTGGATCGGCGGCTGGAGCGCCCACGCTGTAAGTGTGCTAATCTGCCACCCTTTCGCGTGCATTGCCACAACACCACTGCATGAAGATAGTTGCACTGCAGCCAACATGCATAGATAAAGGCTATACAGCTATTGAGGGTCAACGGTGCGAAGGCGCAAGACTCTGGCGTCACTTCCTACATCTTGCTTTCCTACAGCAAGAGTTGTGTGCCCAGAACTTTGTGCGGCATTGAGTACCAAGTCCCTGAAGAATCCGAAGGTGAACCCTGCAAGGCTTGGAGTCTTCCCGAGGCTTGAACAGTTCGAACACCTCGTGAGCCTCGTGTTGAGGGCAAGTGTTCGGTAAGTGGTCGGGCGTTGATTTCAGTCTTGAGCTTGATGTTCCTTCTGGATTTCAAACAGTTTATCCCATTTCGAGTGAAGGTCACAGTCCGCATGCGTGCTGCCAGAAACGTGCTCCGAAGTCCAATGCAGCTCCCGCTCCCGCCACAGTGCCGTGCATTCGGTTTAGGGGGAGGTGGGGTGAAATGCTGCATGTGAGGCGTCCAGGTGCCTCTCTGTGTCACGTGTCACATGCATGTATCCATGCTTGCTGCTCAAGGTTCCAGTGGAGTATCGCCCACAGCAAAGGCCTGTAGAAAAAAGACTCCTGTGTTGCTTGTCGGCCTGCACCTCTGCGAGGGTCTACACGCCCAGATTACATCTCACGGGGGTGGGGGGGGGGTTGGCAATCGTGCTCCCGCTCCAGTCTGGTGCACTGGCGGTGCCTATATGCAGCTCGCGATGATAGACGCAAACACCCCACACCCTGAACAACGAGCATGATGGCGCATGCGAAGGCACGGACGAGAAGGGATACTGGTTCTTGAAGAGGTTTTGGGCTTGGGCTTTTCTTTTCAAGGCTCAGAAATTGAAAATGAATCTGACTCTATGCCGGGGTGTAGCCGTTTCGTGCTGTCTTGTGGTACCCATGTTGAGCCAAGATGCCCATGCAAAAAGATCGGCTTTGGCAGCTTCGGAATGTTTGTCATACTGGATAAAGCTTGAGCGTGCAGTTGGACATGAAAGCACGAACGGACCCTGCAGCTCCAATCGCAAGACCGTCAGCACTCAAGAACCAATGATGACCGTCGAAACCCCCGCAAAGCCAAGCTGAACTCTTTTAACAGACTCGCGAGCAGCAGCGCGGCCGGCGCAAAGCGCACGAGCCAGCGCGCGCTGAGTCCCGAAACACCAGTCTTGCACCTTCTTCTCAATCTCACGGCCATGTTCATCGCCTAGATGCCATGAGACATGCGCGCACGAACAGGGAGCTGCACGGGCTTTGACCAGGCTCCCCACGTTCCAGCCCCGAACCCCTCGCATCGGGGTCTGCATACCAGCCGGCCTGCCAAGCAGAACCAGCCGTGACTCGCGCTCGACTTGTTCCAAAGACGGCACTGGCCTCCGCAACGATGAGCAACTCGGACAACGGCATGTAGCGCGTCATGGCGAAGTGAGTTGGGGCTGGAGGGGGGCGGGTGGAAGACATGCAGGGGATAAGTGTGGAGATTGACGAACATAGCCTTGCACTAAATCGGTAGCTGACCTGAGAAGTCCATGTAGTGAACCATACTGTTGCCATGCTTTTCTTTGAGCAGTTGCCACATGCACACCATGCCCAAACTGCCACAGACCCTCCGCAAAGACATCTCAGGAGACTGCCATGCCCGAAACCTTAAGTCTCTGCACTCTGAACTCAGTACGGCGCCGCTCACTCACTGAACCCCAGCACCCGAAGCATAAACAACACATTAGAGCATGAATGAGGCTACAACAAGCTCTTGCATGTACGACAAGCACTGTTTCATACGATGGTTTATGGGCAATCAGTCCGCTAGGGGCCCGTACTTTGATCTCAGCTCGCATCACTCTGGATTTATGGCCGTGTAGCTGTACAGGCTTGAGGGCTTTGAGCTGTCATTCCCAGTGCTTTGCAATTTTGGCGTTTCCCTATTCTCAACTGGCTCTGTCTAGTTCGCATTAGGACCTCTGCGGACTCCCACAAGCTATCCCTTCGGAACTGTGCAAGCTTCTGGCATTCACCAAGCGGAAAATCCAGCGACAAGAGGTTTCTGCAGCTTCCCAGCTGAACTTATTTTTCTTGCATGAACACAGAATTTCTTAAATTGGCCGATCCGTATTCAGACTTGAGCTGCAACATCCCAGGTTCCTGTTTTTGCAAGATATTTGCCTCATCCTGAATCTGGAGATGCAGGCTCGAGCACCGGGTCTTTTCTGAGCCAGGTTCATCTTCAAAGCAGTGCTCAGAGCTAGATATGTGTGTGCTTGTGTCTGGGCTGAGTCTGAATGCATCCAGCTGTGCTTTCGTCGTTGTATATGTGTTTGTGATGTAGGGTTTACAAGGGTGGGGAGGTTTCGCTGCATGTCGATACGCTGATCTCCTTCAGGAGCTGGTCGACGAGCGCCGACGGCCTCCAGCCCGGGACACTCACACATGACACAACCACGTACGCTTTCGGTACAGATACAAGTGTGTGTTGGGTTGCAACATGGAGGCAGCTGGTGCTGATGATCCTGGTGATGATGCTGGTGAAGCTCGTGAGCAGAAAACCCCACCCCCTCCACAGCGACGGCCGCTCCCACGACTGCGGAAACTGTGGTGACACCCCTAGTGCAGTGGCAGCTCTAAGCACAGCTTGGAGACCCCGCCAATCCACTTGCTGTGGCAATGCCAGGCGCAGCTTCGATGAGTCCTCCAACGGTGACACCCACTCCTTCTGCTGGGGCAGAGCCGACACCCAGTCGGCCAAATCCAAATGCAGTTTCGATGAGTCCCCCAGCAGTGACACCCAGTCGGCCTGCTGGTGCAGCCCCCTACCGAAAGCCCGACATCGGCAGAAATCTGTATAAGTCAGCACAGGGTGGTTTCACATTTTCAGAACCGCAGCATGCACAACTGTAAGGCAATGATGGGGGGTGTGGAATTCACCGCCCAGCTCCTGATGCGCACAAAACCCTGGCTCCGGATGAACAGGCTCACCACCGGCTGTTGCTAAAGCGAAGGATTTTGCAGGCACGGTTGAGGTTGCAAACGCTTCTGAGCTGTGACTGATGGGCGTTTGTATTCGGATGGGGAGTGGGGATACTCCGATATAGCTTCACTTCTGCTCAATCCTATGATTACATAAGGCCTCGCTCGGAATGCAAAAAACTCAGGCCTCAACGGCTGCTCATGCCAGCCGTCCGGTCGCTCCTGCACGAACGAGAGGCTTGACTTAGCATCGAGTCGCAGCGGCTAGAACCATCATTACGCTACATATCCTGTGCGTATCCTACTCAAACCACATACCCGGACAAATGGACACTGCCGAGACGCAAGTGACAGACATCTTTGCATGCCCTACCCCAGACGTTTTCCTGCTGCCCAAGCACCTTGTGACATCGACAGAAGCTTGTCATCTGATGCCCTTCGTGATCAGCATCAGCACACTACGCCAGTACGGCTGAAGCCTCGGAACCGATGGAGCCTACCCATGATGAGCGCATTCCCGGTTGTGGCAATTTTGAAGCTTCTGCTGCTGATCTGCCATCGACTAGCTCAGTTCTTTGATAGGATGTGAGTGTGGTCCGTGCAAAGCCAGCGTGATGATTGTTCATTTTATAGCCGTGCCTGTAGTCACACATGTGGACATATAGGGTTGCGCTTGAACAAGCGGTCTGCTAGGACACATGTTCAGCCCAGCATGATGATGAGCTCGATTCTCGCCTCGATTGCAGGCTCTTCTTCGCCAGCGGCAGATGGGCCTGCGCAAGCGCAAGAAGGATGTAAACAAGGCGGCCAAGGCCACGAAGCCAGGCCCCAAGCATAAGCTTAAACGTAAGAAGTCGGGGCTGTACAAGCTGCGGAAAAGCAGGTGGGCCTTGAAGTCCACGCCCTGAGGAAGGGGTGACGGCTTCATGAGCATCGAGACACCCGGACGACATTGAAGCTGTTCTATAAGATCCAGATGCATGAACGCGATGCTTTCAGCAAGAAGCCATCTTTCGGAAATTCATGAAGGGCCCTCCTGTCCAAGAGTTCCCAAATCCGGGTCTTGGTCAAGGACTTGAAAAATTACGCATTCCAAAATCCCCGGACATTGCTGAGTTCAAAATCCAATGAGTCAGTGTGCCTTTCTGTTGCACCTGTAAGTAGCTCTACTCAAGCAGACACCGAAGCTCGCAATTCCAGGCATGTCAAGGCCTTGGAGGAAGGCATCACGAAGTTGGAGGAGGAGCATGACAAGCTCAACTCGCAATGAGAGGCTTTGACGACAAGACGGGGCCTGACTTTTTGTTCGTGATCGAGCCGTGGACATTGATCTTGGGGTTTCCCGTTTTGCCTACTTAGATGGTGGAATGAGGCCGAGCCGATGAGGGCACAAAGTGTGCGCATCCCCGTGTCAACCGGCATGGTTTGGGTCACGGGCTTTACCTAATTATTGTACATACCTACATTCATACATAACTACCTGCATACATACATGCTTGCATATGTGTGTATGTATATATGTGTATATATATATATATATATATATATACACATATGCTTATACATATATATATATATATACATATATACATATACATATACATATATATATATAGATATATATATATATATATATATGTGTGTGTGTGTGTGTGTGTGCGTTTGTTTACGGGGTTTGCAGGTTTGATGGGTTCCAGCTAGTGCTATAAGTGTTGATATGTATGTGTATGTGTGTGTGTACATATACAGGCTTATTATGTCTCTCGGGTAACAGTATTGAGTATTGTAAGTAACCTAGAGATCTACTTGTCTATGTCTGTATATACAGTTCTGTTTATGCATGCTGGGGTATACAAGATCCCTGCGAGGACCATCAATGCTCAAATAGAACCAAACCGCCCCAAGCCGTAAAACCTTATGCACCCTCATGCCACGTAAACCTCTGAAGCACAAAACCCCTTCTGCACAGCCAAATTTACAAGCACCCAAAAGCCCCAAACCCCTCAACACCATCAAAGTTCCTATAAGCCCCATAATAAAGGAAATCACGCAGGCATGCGCAGAAGCAAAATGCACCAGGATGGCCATTGCTACTGAAGCGGAGCCAGCTGATTGCGAAGACTACCGCCAAGGCTAAGGCCGAAGAGGCCGCAGTGGCACCGGCCAAGCGCAGGAGAAGATCCTGATGTTTTCGAAGTGTGGATCATTCGTCTACGCAGCAGGCACTGTGAGATCGAGGATTTCACTAGATTCGTCGGTGAAACGTAGATGCAGCGAGATCCATGCTTCGCCTAAGCTCTTCCGCTTGTGCGTTTCCTATAAAGTACAATCTGCATGCATCCTAGACCTTGCAGCCGAAGAGCCTGACAAGTCTTATGTGCCGCATGTTGTATCGAATACAGCTATGCACACCCTACGATATAGATCGCTACATATGTTACGGAAAGAGGGTTCGTGCTCAATTTGTAATGATATATGTCAGTGACTGCAGGGGCCAGGTGCATGGTCGTGTGCGTAATCTCGATTCTTGCTCGGCTTTAAAAGTCAAGCGAACTCACGGTTTCGAACCCAGCAGCGCTATCATGCCGGGGAAAGACTCACCGCCGCCACTCCGAGCCTAAACCGGCAGCTCTGCATCCAGTGCGTGGGGCTACAGTTGCCAGATCCTACACTGTCGTATACAAAGCCCGTTCCCCCAACAATGCAAAAAAGGATTGAGGACATTATGTTCGGTCCTATAAAAACCCTGACGCATGGGCCAGGTGCTGCGGGCCCGGCTCTTCGAAGATGGGTGCAGGACATCGGTGATGGAGCCTGTGACCCAGCCGCTTCACTCGGAGTTGGCATTTGATGCTCTGGGCTTCATGTGGCTGGACCTGGCTTCTTGTGCTATATGGCACAGACCATTGCTGGGGCAGGCTAGCATGTAGATTTCGAGATGTTGGTCCCATGGCGTTCTCGGTGTCTCGTGAAGATACATACGAAGCGCTGTGGGATTTGCTAACGTGTGACAGCGTGCCCCGCTTGTTTACAAGCTGGGTTGTACACTGCTTTCGTCCAAACAAAGAAAGAAACAGATTTCTGCACAAAAGCATCCCAGGAAAACGATGGTCCATTTCTATGGATAAGCCCGGCTTCTACCTCAAATGGATGCGTCTGTTGGCAAGAGTGTTCCAGGCTCGGTGGTGGCAACAAGGTTCTTGGAAAGATGCTGACCTCCCACACAATCATGGATGTACTTAAGCGAGTCGACGCTCACGACGGAGGTCTGTTGGGGATTACCTGTCCGCACTCGAACAGCCGGAGGTGTTCTTCGTCCTGATACCACAACCATGACGCCATAGACTCTGTGCACATCAGAATGTCACCAGTGCTTTTCAAGATAGGCATAACCCAGCAGCCAGGAGGTGGGACTGCCAGGAATACGGCTACCTGCATGAGAAGGAACGCTGGAAGGCTATGACGGGTATGATCATTCTATTTCTATGCCCGAGAAGTTCTCCCCAGCAATGTTGATGTTGAGACAACCTACACCAGCCCACGTTGTGGGCTTGAAGAACAGGCGAACCAATGAAGCCCAGCTGTAGCAGCACAACCCTCGACCTGCGGACGGCACACCCTAAACTCAACGTAGACCGAGGAAGCGGCTTGTCACTTGTGTCCCAAGTCTCGCCTGTACAGGGCCGCCGATGTCGCAAAGGATTCTGTTGGCAGTTGTAAGTTTTGAGAATCCTACTCGGTGCCATGCAGATCAGCTTCGGCTCTTGGGCTGACATGAGCAGCGTCAGGCAGAAGCGGGCCTGTTTTGCTGAGCGCTAGTTTGGCACCGAGCTTGTCAGTGCAAGTGAAACTGAAATCGAAGCGTGCGAGGTCTTGAGCCCATGGGCAATGTCTAGAGTCTAGAAGCCCCTGAAGCAGACTAACCCGACAAGATTTTGACTGTGCCTCACGCCCATATGCTGAACACCGACACGCTGTAAAGGTCACAGTACCAGCATAACATAGGGTGTTAAGTACCAAAAACACCTAGGCCATATTCAGGCTTTCGAGGCTCCACAGCTAAAACCCTGAAGTCAAGCAGACATCACTTGGGGTCTCGCCCTTATATATGTGCACCTTCGGACTACAGGTAGGTTTCTGTCGAAGCTGCTCTGGGTGCAAAGGTTGTAGCTTGGTGCTCAAGGCCTAGGCTTCTTGGTTTAGCAGCCGGCATCAGGATTTTGGGTTTTGGGGTATAGAGCCCATGAGCATCCAAGTAGACCTCCTGGATGACTTTGCACACAAGAAGCTACAAACGGGGCACACTCAGCCACGTCGTCTGCACAGCCGGCGTGTGGGTAACTATCTCGGGCGTTACGGTGTGACAAGATATACATTTCTATATAGCATACATATCTATATATGTATATAGATAGATAGAGGTATGAACATACAGTTACATACATAATCATACAATGTAAATGTATACTTACTTGGAGCCCCTGCTCGCGCAGGCTTCTTCTTACACATCGCTCCGCCAAGTTGCAGTTACCAGTTCGCTACGTGCTGCACCCGTGCGCTGCGAAAAGGAGCTTTTCTCGAATATGAATGCCTGTGGGCCAGACATGGGTGATTCGGATACAACTCTAAGGTTGTCAGGCAGCGTAAAGACTCACATGAAGCCCGAAACCCTCTCCCTAGAACCCCAACTCCCCCTTCACCCTAAACCCTGTATACTTTCAAACTAAACATAGCCAGACCCGCTTCAGCCGCAAAGACCTGCAACCTCGTCCGTTTTAATGTTCGGGTCTTTTGCTTGATTGAAACTCATGAACCCTGTCAGCAGTGCCACAATCCTGCTACTTAAGGTCTTATAGACAATTTCACTCATAATCAGGAGTCCTAAACAGGCGAAGTTGTTGCGGTTAAGGGAAGCTGCACGGCTTACGGTTTGGGCCTGGGCTTTAGATTCATTGTGATGTTCGGGGCTGCTTTGGGAATTAGGTCTGGAGTCAAGGGTCCGGGGCTTAAGGCCAAGGCCCGCAAGAATGCTCCGGGCATGAGCTTCATGGAAGATGTAAGGTCGAGGATCTAGGAACAGTGCTCGAACACCACCCAGGTTGGCCAAGACGCGGAGCTAATTCAAAAGGCTCTCACGGCCGGAGCACCAGCGATGGCCTGCTGAGCCACGCCTGAATAAGTACCAAGGGCAGAAAACGAGCTCACACTACCAGACCTCTCCAAACAGAAACCCTACACACCGAACTCTCTAAGAGCGAAACACTGAAGTCTACACCCTGAGAGTGCGAGGTAGGATGAACGGGGTGGCTTGGGAATCGGCGTAGGCGTGCAGTGCACTATACACTTTAAAGCTCACGTGCGCGGACAACCATCGTTACTATCTAGGCTCGTATATTGCTGCTAAACGTTTTAGAGTTTGGGGGTGGCAAACGAGGGTTTCCGGATTCTAGAGACTACCATCTGCCATGACAGGAGCATTATGATTGCATGTCCACGCTTATGTGCTTGAGATTCTTGCTGCGCATCAAAATAAGCTTGCTCAAGGAGAAGCACAACAATCTCCAGCGGTCCAGGGAAAATGAAAAACCCGTGACTCAAAGCCTTACAAGCCAGAAGCCCCGGAACCCTTAACTCTGCAAACTCTACGCACTGAACCCTGATCCACTGGTCTCCGCCTGGCATGGCGGGGTGCCGGGGTCTGTACGGCTTGTGCCTGTGACCACCAGTCGCGGCTTTCGGTTTCGAGTTTAGAGTTATGCGGATTAAGATGCGTGGCAGCAAAACACCTGCAGCTGAGTTGTCACACTTTGAAGGCTTAGGGCCTTGGGGTTCAGGGCTTGAGGGTTCGGAGCTCATGCGGCAGCATGCGTGCTCAAACAAATACCGCGCAACGAACAAAACTGAAGCCCGTCTCAGGGGTGGATTCTGTCGGTTGTGTTAGCTATAAGTTTCTGGGTTTCAGGATCGATTGGGGGTTGCCCAGGCATCAGGAGTTGTGGCGCTTACCGTTGTTATGCATTGTGGTCTTGGGAGTTGGGTTTTCGGCTCTCAGGGTTTAGGTCGAGGGGCTCAGCATCACGAAGGAAACGAAAGTGAAATCCAAAGGCGCCACCCGCGAATAAGACGATGAGGTGCATGAAGAAGCGGCTGCTTCCAGACCCCTACAGTAAAAGTCTCCAATGGGACGAGAACACTCCTCGCTCACAGCAAGATCTTGAAGACTGCGAACGCCTAAAGAAGGAGCAGGAGATTGAGCCAAGTCCCCGGCTGCATGACGGGTAATGGGATGTGCTGGTGGTGCATCTGCCAGCGACAGCAAAGCACGCGTAAGTCAAGCAAGGGAAAAGGCTGTGCGAGGGATCAAGCTATCACCAACAACTAGTGTCGGCTTGTGACGGCTCGTGCAGGGCTTTCCAGCTCCCAGCCTGACGTAGCAGTGCCACCAGCACCAAGTCCTGTGCCTCGATGGAAGCCAACTCTGCGTCCGTGAGACCCGGTGGGGTCCTTCACGTCACAAACGACAATCCTGAACCCTTGAGGCCCTAGAAGCCAGAACCAACTCAGGTCTACTTTCAATAAAGTTGATCCAGCATGTGGCATGGTGTCGGATCGCACGAACAGGGAGTTTGAGACAGTCAGGGCCCGTAACACAGACAATAAACAGCGGGATGCTTGCTCAGAGCTAATTACAGTAAGCATCCATGTGTTCTCTGGTTGCGGGTTCTTCAATCGAGCAGGGGGACCTTCGCAACCTGACAAAACCCCACTAAAACCTGACAAAAAAAACCCACAAAAACCTGACAGCGAAAAGCGGCGTGTAGATCGCACCAAGTTTTGTCCATCGTTTTTTGGAAAAAAACGATGGCTAAAATCTGGTGCGAACTGGGGGGTTGGGGGGTTGATCGCGCCGAGCTTTGTCCATCGATTTTTGGAAAACCGCGATGGACGAAACCTACGTGCCTGGCTGTTTAGATGTCGACAAGCATTCGGATCGCGCCAGCTTGTGCCCTTTGTAAACACCCAAATATTTGACAACCGAGCCCTACACCCTTCACACACTCAAACTTCAGGCCGTTCGGTCTCAGTCGGGCTTAAGACTTCCACAGCATCCCCTATGTTTTCTTTGTGTCTTTCCCTGCGTTTTCCCGGTGTTTTTCTGGGTCTTCCCTGGGCTTTCCCGTTTTTCGGTCGCACCCCCATGTGCCCCCTCTCAAGGAAAAGCTCCCGCAGCTTATATACTGTTTATGCGATATACATTCAAACAAGAAATCCATACATACATATGCATTTATACAAAAGAAAAATCTTCGAATCTGTATGAGGAATTTTGGGGCCGAAGTGTAGTAGTAAGGGTCGAGGTTGGGTTCAATGGGACGGACAGAATCATGTAAAGTTCGATGGCATTCCGACAACGCAGAGAAAACCGACGATGAATCGATGAATCCCCGATCAACTTTAGAGGGAATATGTGAGGTTTCTACGGCTTCTGAAAGGCAGGACACGGAAGTTCAAGGCTTGTGATCCGGACCCCGGAACAGAGTATTTCTCCCATGTGTTGATTAAGATTAAGAGACCGTAAGGAAATCATGTAATACCTGGAAATACCATTACAAACCCAAGTGTACCCTGACAAACTGCGTGCTTGGTTTAAGCACCCCCGAGACCCCTTCAGAAAATAACCGTGTAGCAGCAGCCTGGCCAGCGCCTCGCGCACGGCCGAGGCGCGCTCCTAACCCCTAACCTGGGAGGCGGCGAGATCGGCTCCACAGGCATGATCGCGTTCTCTGGGAGCATGTACTCCTCTTGCTCAGGAGACCTTGGCAACTAGCAACAAACTAACATTTCAGCTCCAGTTCAAGGGCGGATGGCCAAAGGGCTTCCCACTTGCATGCTCTCGGCTCTAAGGACAACGGCTCGCGTGCTTCAGGGTTCAGGGGCGAAAACTGGGTACTTGCTTGCTTCGTGCCAAAAAAGTGTGTTTAGACCGTGAGGTTTTCACATTTGAGGCTTTGTGGCTCTGGTGTTAGGCTTACGGCTTGGATAGTGAAGCTATTTTGGCCTAGGGGGTTCGGTGCTAAGGGCGCTTAAGCTCTTGCTTCCTGGCCGCTTGTAGAGTTTCTGGTAGTTAGAACGTCCTACATATTCAGTTTGCAACGAAGCTCAAGAGATTTAAGATTGAGTGTATGAGTGCGCGAAGGAGTGTGGGCGATGTTTACATCGGAGGCACACAGGGTTTAAGGGCTGGAAGGCACTGCCTGGTTTTTACAGGCCTGAAGATGTGTAGATTGTTTGGGCAGCTTCGTGGTTTCGGCGCTCCGACTACATGAAACGGAGTAAGCCGCAAGCGCTTGCTCCTCACCGAAGATGTTACCCATGGCAGCGAGAATGAAAAGCTAGATCGGGATCGGGATTGAGCAAAATGCCTTGTGAGCTCAGGACCAGGAGGTTGCGAATTGATATAAAGTGCAAGACTAGTTGCAAGGCAGCAACATGAAGTCAGACATGCCAGTCATGCAGAGGATGACGTATGTACTGGGGCAGGGGGACCACGTGCATGTCAGCCTGCACGTAGGTATATCTCTACGCGGGTATGTATGCATGCTCCTGTGCATGTGTTTTGTATGTATGTATGCATGTCGGTACGTGTTTTTGTGTGCTAATTAGTTTGTTTGATTGGTTGCAGAAAGCTCATGCATGCTTGCATAAATGAGTGCATTCATGAATGCATGCATGCATGTATGTATGCGAGCACATGCATGTGCATGTGCGGGTGCATGCGTATGTGCATGTGCATGTGTATATGAGTGCGTGCATATTAATGTTTAGGTTTATGTGTGTGTGTGTGCATGTGAATGTGCAGGCGTACGCCTATGCAGAGAAAGCTTGCTAAACATATGCATACGATGGACAGCAATTACTTGCTGTGCGAGTCAATGTCTAGAGACTCCGAAACCTTAAAGCAAGAGATTCTCATAATCATTGAAATGTGGATTCCAAGACGTTCACGGTCTCTCAACTCCATCACAATTCGCTTTAACCTATTAACTTTCCAAAAATAATGTCACGATCTTCCACTTACGAACTTCCAACTACGGCATCAAAGCCAACACTTGCCTCAGGCAGCCTATAGACTAGGCGAGCTGCCTGGCAGAGGGGCAACTGGATGGGCAGTTCAACTAAACCCGGAAATACAGATGAGACTATGTGGCGAAAGCTTTGGACCGCCTCGTCCCACTAAGCACTAAGCTGTCCTGGTTGCTAAGGATCCTACGGCACTGGAGCGTGAGCTTCGGCCTCCGTCCATTCGTAATCGAAAGCGGCACTGAAGACATGCGAGAGGCCTGTCAGCGTAGACAAGGGTGGACGCTGGTGATACAAACGTATAGTGTCCTTGAAAATATCAGCATCTACCCTACGAGAATACCAAAGAATCCAGGTAGGCGCTGGCATTGCAAACTTACAGTGTCCTTAAAAATGTCACAGTTTGAACATGTCTACACTACGAAGATACCAAAAACACAGGTGGACGCTGGCGATACAAACTCACACATTCCTAAAAAATATCAAAGTCTACACTACGAAGATACCCAAAAAACACTGGTGGACGCTGGCGTTGTCCTTGAAAAAACCAAAGTCTACACTACGAAGATACCAAAAAAACAAGGGTGGACGCTGGCGTTACAAACTTACAGCGTCCTTAAAGATATCAAAGTCTACACTACAAAGACACCAAAAAGACCAAGGTGGGCGCTGGCGTTACAAACTTACAGGGTCCTCAACAGTATCAAAGTCTAAACTACGAAGATACACAAAACAAGGATGGATTCTGGTGTGTTTCAAACCCACCGTGTCCTGAAAAATGTATGTACGGTCTACGATACGAAGATACAAAAACCAAGGGTGGTCGCTGATGCTACAAACTTTCAGTGTCAGTAAAATAGGAAGTCTACAATACGAAGATACCAAAAAACAACAAGGGTGGACGTTGGCGTTACAAGCTTACAAGCTACCAAAGGTGCCACGGTCAGGCAGGCAACACACGGCAAGCCTAGATAATGGCCACATCCTGTCAAATTTTGCGTACATGCTACGCTGTCGCACGCCTCCAGAACACCAGCAACCTCTCATGATAATCATGAGCTTCAGGTTTTGTAGTGTGAAATGACCACCCCAATTTCAACAAAGAGTCACGGACCCACACACTTACCGAATAACTAATCAGGTACACGTGTGAGCGGTCACAATGCAGGCGCTCAAACGAGCCGTCTGCCTGCGCGCCCCCAGCACACGTGCATGCAGCCTTTTCTTACCCGTTTCAGACTCAAAACCAAAGAGAAAACCAAGCCACACCCAAACAGACTCGCAGAAGACGGCCCGAAAGCCAAACAGACTGTCCTGCGGTTCAGGTGTCTTCCTACTACAGAGGGGCTAAGTCATAGCGTCAATCCTGCTTGAACGATCCGAAATCCGATCCTGAACTCATGAGGCCCTTTCCTGGTACAGACGCCGCAGAAGAGCTCGTCTAACAAGAGCATGCTTCTACGGGAGGGGAACCCCGAATGCAGCGCTGAAGTGCAAATGAAAGAATTGCAATCATGCCTGCCGGGTTCGGAAACTTGGGGAAGCTCAGCAGAACTTATTGCACAGCTCTCTTTTGTTTGTTCGCTTGAACGCAAAGCTGAAACTGAGCAAAAAGTGCAAATCAGATAATCCCAGTCCTGCAGCAGGACGCTTAAGCTCCGGACGTCCACATGCGAAATCAAAGGACTGCAGACCTGAGGTGAGTGAGCAAATAGCACTTTGCCAGCCAATGTGCGGTTCGTGTGCTCTTGAAGCCTTCGGTTTATGGTTGGGGCAGGAAGGCAAGGTTAGTGGAGCTGTGTACACAAAAGCGCCTGCAGATGAACTAGCCACGTGCGTCGGATGCTCCGGGATAGAAAAAGCCAAGCCAGGAAAGAAATTTCGACGAGGCAAGAAAAGGCCGCCGAATGAATTTCAACCGGCATCTGCTGATGCAACGACAGGCACCACCAGGCGTGCGAGAACATGTCCAGAGTCTTGCTTAACCTAGGAGTGGTGAGTGCAACCTTCTCGGTGCACATAGCTGAATGATATATGGATCTTCTCTACAGGAGCGTCCAAAAGAGTCTAAAGCTCATCATCTCGTGGTGCGCTTCTGCTGCCTCCACATCAACCGAGGAACTCACCAGAACGACGCTTGCAATGCTTCGGAATTCTGTGATTGAAGCTGCAAACCTCTGCAGAAGAAACGACCCACGGTGCCAACGGAGCAACATCTACCTGCCCACAAAACCGGCTAAGGCCTGTACCTCCCAGAACGAGCAAAAAAGAGACAACATCGCCAATGACATGCACTTGTGCCAAGTCGGGTCACATAGGGGTTTGAACAAGCAGAGCACGATTTTTCAAGCTTGCATACATGAAAGACACTCGCAACAAATCGACAGGACAGCAGATTGTTAGCTGCTTTAGCCAATGCCCAGAGACTCCACAGGAGATCCTCGTGACTGTCGGAATGTGAGTTCCAAGACCCGCACGTTCTCGCGACTCCGAACAAACTTGTTCTAACATCTGCAAACTAATCCCTAACACCCCAGAGCGCAAAACCGCAAGCATCCCTACAAAGACCCTCGACTGCTTTGGGTTGGGCTTTAGGGTTCTAAGGTTTGGGGTCCCAGCTGAAGTGATCTATCCTCCGCCGGACCCTAAAATTCCTAAACCCGAGACTCATAAAGAGGGCCTGGTCAGCTCAGGACATCCGGTTCATCTGGTCTCGTTAGCAAGATGCCTGGGCCATGGGACGCTCGCCAGCGAAAATGACCAAGTGCAAGACTCAGCAGCCGGCGTTGTAATTAACAGGGTTCGACAAGACAAACTGTCAGCATCCACCAGGATGGAACCCTTCCATCTGAGGCTGAGCAATCGTAGACTTGTGGCCTGCTTGGAAGCCAGCTCGATGCTGGACACACACCACAAGTCCGCAACAAGAATGCTAAACTGTTGCATGCTTTGTCTGAGAGGCTGTGACAACACACCCAGCCGGATCCTCGACGGCAACCCGTTAACCGGGAACCCTTGACTGAACATTTTAAAGCTCGCCTGCGACCCCAATCCCCAAAGCCTCATCGATCAGACACAGTTGAAGTTCTTACTCCTCCCATTGATTGAATGCAGCACTGCATTGCTGCACATGGTTTGTATATCCGAGCTTGCTGCAAAACGTCAATATCCGTGGGACACAATCATGCACATACAACTGAACGCATTTACGGGCTCTGCTTATGTACATACATACGTACTTACAAACGAGCATACATACATGCACACATACATACGTGCACACATACATACATACATACATGCATGCATGCATGCATGCATACATACACACATACACATGCATGCATGCATACATGCATACATACATACACACATACACACATACACATGCATACATGCCTACATACACACACATACATATTCAGGTACATGCACACATACAGACACACGCCTCATATACAAAGCTCTATGCTTCTATGTGTCCATGTATAACAATGTCTAAATATGTCTGTGTGTGCACGTGCTGTATGCATGCTAGAGTGCCGGATGTATGCATACATGTGTATATATATATATATATGTAGAGAGACATGTCTGTACGTGTGTATGTGTATGTGTATGTATGTATGCGGGCATGTATGTATGTGTGTGTATGCATGCGGGTGTACGCTCAGACGTGTGGGTGTACTTGTGAGGCTATGTTCGTACACATCATATGCACACAACACCCTTTGACGAACATGTTTATGTATGCATGCGTGGATGCAGGCATACTTGTATGCAGTATGCATGCGAGTATGAAGACATGTATTCGTCCGTGCATGGATGTGTGTGTGTGTGCACGCATGTGTGGTTGTTTGCTTGTGCGAATATACGTGCACGCGTACATATATCCACCGACATGTCCACACAGAAACATACAGATTCGGGGTTCTTCCCACCCGCAACGACCGTTTGGAAGCCATTCGACATTAAAAGCTGCTTCAGGCAACTATGGTATCAGAAATGTTCAGAAAACACCCCGTCAAAGCAATGCGCACTCGAATATCTCACAGAACTAAATAAATTTGGAGCACACTGGAACACTCCAACATGTAATCGTGCCATCCCTACAAAGGTGTCGGTTTCAACCGTTCGTCTATGCTTACTGGAAGCATATGCAACAAACAGTTACAGTCCTTCATTCACTCGCTCTGGCACAAAATGCAAAATGCAAGTACTCTGCCCAAGACTACGATCACAGGATCCACTGCATGCCTCCCCAAGAAGCATTTGACATGCATGGCCAACCAGGTTTGTCGAAGATGCATGCGTCCCCGCTTCTGCAGGCTGTGTGCTTGTTGAATGCCGGATTACCCGTGCATGTAGAAGAGCGTCCCGCGCAACAGAGGGAGGCACCCTGCGATATGCAGTTGCATTCTGGAGGTTTCCGTTCCTAGAAACGGATCATACTCTTGTGAGGACGCGACGGAAGCTCCTCGCTGCAGCCACCACTGTTGCTCCATCAAGTGCCTTCAACCACAGACTCTCGGGTTTCTTAGACTGTGGGTCTCGTACTTTTTCCGTGTCAGTCTTCTGCGGATCCTGGCATTGCACGCTTGATGCTTCCCAAAGCCGATCCTACCTCTTACCACCCACACAAGGGACTCTCCAGGCGACACAAGTTCGTGTACGTCCCTTGGGTATTCTGAAGAAACTAAGACGACATGAACCAAGCAGGCCACTGTATAAAGCAACAGACTTGCTCAGCATCGTCCACTTACGAACTTTTGCCTGCACCATCGAAGCCAATGCTCGCCTCGGGCTAGATCTAGTCACCCAAAGGGTAGTCTACAGACTAGGAGAGGGACAGCTGCATGGGCAGTTCAACGAAGCGTGGAAACACAGGTGAGGTTATTTGGTGACAGCCTCGGACCGTCTAGTCATATTACACGCTTAGGGGTCCTGCTGTCTCAGGATCCTGTCGCGCGTTTCGGCCTCCGTCCCTTTGTAACGTGCGAGACCTGTTGGCTTGTAAGGTGGCCTGTGTCAGTACTTCCATCATCTTCCATCCACGGTTTGTTAGATAGACAACCCGACAGCGCTCATCGGACCCTCTCTCTCTCTCTCTCTCTCTCTCCTGAGAAATGTAAGCACCACTTTTGACAGACCGCTCAGGTCAGAACTGCAGTTTGCGGGGCCCGAACCTGGTGGCAAGCAGCGAGGGCTGCGGCTATTCAGGTCGCAATCGTTTTTGAATACCATAAGCCAAACTGTCGCACTGCTCTTGCTCCTGAAGGGCTTCGCAGTCACAGGGTCACCAAGGCCACAAAATTATAAACGTCCTACAAACTAAGTGTGCTCATTGGTCGATGGCCATAGTCTTGTGTCTCGAACGAGATACATGACATAGTGCCACAACACATTACTAGGCACAACATGACACATCAAAGTTGAGACAGTGACATAACATAACGTAGCAACATATAGCACACCATAACATAGCATAGCGTAGCATAGTGTAGAAGAAAATACCATGTCAACGCATAACTTCACAGCACATTTCGTCATATGACAGATTGTAACAGCAAAACATAGAACAGCCCAACACAGCACAGCATCATATAGCATGGCACAATGCATAATACTAATAACATACCCAGGTTGAACACAACATGGCAGCAAGTAACAGGGCATGGTCAAGCATGACTCACGACACTACAAGAATGTGACGAAGCACGGCACATCACGATACAAGATCGTCGTATGTGCTGTAGCGACGGTTGGGGTGATACAATATCAAAATCTGGTAATGTACAGGTAATGTAAATCAGGGTAAGTGCTTAAAGCTCCGCAAAAAAGCAAATAGAATGTCGGAACGGAAACAGCACGCAAGGCATGGTGAAACAAGTTGCGCGGCACAATGCTGATGATGTACCATTGCTACTCTTTGGTAGTTGCAACTGCCGAAGCTGGTGGGTTTGCGATAGTTGCTGCGCAAAATAGAACATAAGCTCCTAGAGATAAACACGCGATACGAAGAACATCAGAACAGAAACAGCACGCATGGTATGGCGTAGCACACGCTCCGGCATGTTGCGATACACTGCCGGATGATGTGCGATTGCTTTTCTTTAGGCAGTTGAAACTGCTGAAGCTGATGGGGTTATGACGGTTGCTCACCGCTGCTCCGTGTTCTTGATCAGCTGTTTGTGGCGGTGAGAAAGGGTCAGCAACACATTCCCATCTCACCAAGCCATCTCACAAAATTTGGAGCACGAGTACCTTGCAAAGGTGGCTACAACAAAGGATGGAACTCACCATGACGACCACGATGACAACGATGATTGTGTAACGATGATGGTGAGTTCGCCATGCGGCGATTACGGTGGCTGTGCTGATAACACTGATAATGATGAAGAGGAAGAAGAGGCCGATGACGACGACAACGACCACGACAACGAACACGACATCGACGACGACGGCTCTTGATGTTATGGTCGGTGCGTTAACAACACTAAGCCGTGAAAGATGCTTGGCCCAGCAAAAGCAAAATGGATGCAGAGAACTGAGTCGCCAGCGGATCCGTGACGAAGCCCCACCAGCCGCGAAGCGAACAGCAAAGCTTACTGTACCACAGACCCAGAAGCACTGCAGCTATGATTACGCTCAGTTTTCTCACATACCTCGTGGTTGACTGCTCTGATCTCGGAAGATCAGTCTGCACTGGAAAGAGAAGCAAAGGAGAAGATCAAGCGCAGTCGATTTTAGCAGAAATTAACTGAGAGCTCTCGCTTGAGCTGCAGGCGGCGAGGACGATGCAGGATTCTGCCGACAGTACCACAATGTGCACAAGGCTGATTCGACTTGCAAAGATCCATGCGGGTGCAGGGGATCTGACCCGTCTGCCCGCGCACACCGGCGCTGTGTCAATCGATGGTATAAGCTCTGATGCTACGTTGCACTTTGATGTTGAATGAAACCGAGACTCTATCTTCGAGCATTGTATTTCTGGCTCTTGCTGTGCTGAGGAGTGATGTTTTAGTTGTGCTAAGCAATGTTAGCCATGTCAGGTAACGCGTCATTGTTTTGAGCAGTGCGGATGCTTGCCAGCTCATTTGCATCCTCCGGTGAAACTGATGAAGGGCAACCGCGTTCAAATGTGCCCAAAAATCTCTATCTCCAAAGCTTCCAACCCCTAAACCCCCACACCGCAAACCAAGGGATTTAGGCACAGGGTTAAGGGATTAATGTACAGTAGTTTAATGGTGAAGTTTAAGGTACACAAGGTTAGTTGTGGTTCCTGATTATATGATTAGAAGCTGTTGCCCGATTTCGGCCTCAGCTTATGCACGAATTCACATTGGTCCTGCACAGGATGTTCGTTCATGTTCGAGCTTCATCAGCCGAGCTTGAAACTTCCTGCCGGAAAACACTCAACCACGATTCATCAGCTTTGTCTCCTGATCTGGCATGGCTCCAACTCCGCACCAGAGATCTGGACGCCAAGCCTGGGGAATTAGGACCACGTTCGGATCTAGGGTGTTTAGAACTAGAGAGGCACATCGGTTGTTTGAATCATCATACATCATAGCTTCGCACTTGACCAGAACAAAGACCCGGAGTAGGTAAAACACCGTGAAACTCTTTCCGAACCCGAAAGGCCCTCCACGTAGAAAAGGACGCGAGGCGCTGTAGGTACAACCGATATCACTGGCTGCTCATGCAAAACTTTTACAGGTTCTAGCGAGGTTTGTGTCATGGGTTTCGCTGGGATCACAAGACTGCAAAGAGAATGGCGCTGCTCGTACATGTCACGTCGGCCTCAGTGGCCGGGCCGCTGCATGCAGCAGCCGAAAAGAAGTTGGCAGAGCCAGCCTTCCAGGAGAGCTTGCAAGCTGCGCGGCATGTTAACAAGGTCAAGCCGGAGTGAAGCTGAAGTGCCAATTCGACGTGCAAGCCACCAAACCCAGGACACCATGAATCGGAGCTCAGCACCAACTCCGCACATCCCGAAAGCTCTACCACAGCGCTCTGCCGATCACAACCCTTAGTCATCTGAGGGCTGTTCCGCAGGTGTCGGCGTCAGGCTGCGAAGCCTGCGAGGCTTGGAAGGCCCCAATCCCTCTATCATCCCTTCTCTGTCATGACAGGAGGCTGCCGCTCATGAGACACATGAAGCAGTGGGGGAAGCAAGCAAACCAGAAAGGATTCCCGCCACAAAACACGAAGACCACCACGGCTCTCAATCACTGAACCCTGAACATTTTTTTCTAAACTTGAAGCCGTACACACTCTCACGTCCAACGTTGTTTTTGGTATCTTCGAGATGTAGACTTTGTGCATTTTGCTGACACTTTAGGATTGAAACGCCAACATCCACCCTTTGTCTGTAGACTTTGTATATTTGTAGGACACACTTTAAGTTTGTAATGCAAACATCCACCATTGTGTTTTGTTGTTTTCGTAGTGCTCGCATTGTATTTTTGA
Source organism: Symbiodinium sp. CCMP2592 (assembly GCA_905221615.1). Lineage (NCBI taxonomy): Eukaryota > Dinophyceae > Suessiales > Symbiodiniaceae > Symbiodinium > Symbiodinium sp. CCMP2592. Next base: position 144,904 of record CAJNDT010000419.1, read on the forward strand.
AGGATATTGTAAGTTGGGAATGCCTATGTCCATCCTTGTTTTTGGGTATCTTCGTATTGTAGACATTGTATTTTGTAAGCACGCTAATTTTTTTTTACCGCCAACGTCCACCCTTGTGTTTTTGCTTCTTCGGATTGCAGAGTTTGTTTCTTTCAAGGACACTGTATGTATGTAGCGCCAACGTCCACCCTTGGCTGCTGTGCCTTCGTATTGTAGACTTTGTATAATTTCACGACACTATAGGCTTGCAACGCCAGCTCCATCCTTGATTTGTTGTATCCTGGTTCTGTAGACTTTGCATAGTCTAAGGAAACTGTAAGATTGAAATGCCAACGTCCGCCCTTGTTTTCTTGCATGTTTGCAATGTAGGCTTTGTATATTTTAAGGACACTAACAGTGTGCATGGTCAACATCCACCGTTGTTTTTGGAGGCGTGTTCACAAAACGCCTGGTGACATTCAGTATGCCTACGGTATCCATCTACCTATATGTATATAGATGTGTATGTACATATATATATATGTATATACACCCCTAGTTTATATATGTAAATATATATACAAGTAAGTATGTATTATGTATATACAAGTGTATATATATATATATGTGTATATATATATATATATACATATATACACATATGCCTATCTATATGTGCATACCTATATATATATATACCCATGTTTACAGTTGCACATCTAAATACACATATGTATATTCTTATATAGACATACCCCGACATATATACATATATACTGACCTATATTTACCTATACATATGTATACATATATACATATATATATATATATACACACCTGTATGTATATATATATATATGTGTGTAAATATATATATATATATATATATATATATATGTATGTACGTATATGTATATGTATATGTATATGTATATGTATATGTATATGTAGATGTAGATGTAGATGTAGATGTAGATGTATATGTATATGTATATGTATATGTATATGTATATGTATATGTATATGTATACGTATCTGTGTATACATATATATATATATATGTATGTATACCTGGATGTAGACTTGAAGAAAAAGCTGGGCAAGTTTAGGCAGTAAAACAATTTTGGCGTGTGCAGCCGTGTAGACAGACAATGCAACAGAAGGTCGAACACAGCGTAATTTACGGCAGATTCGCCTTCTACAAGATTACATGGAAGCCTCGAGACAACGGGCTTTTATCAGTGACCTTGTTTTTCGTAGCTTTGCATTGTAGCCTTGTACATTTTCAAGCCTTAATTTTGCAACGCCATCGTCCACCCTTGTTTTTGGGATACTTGTAATTGTTGTAGACTTTGTGTGTTTTAAGCATACTAAACGTTTGTAACGCCAACGTCCACCCTTGTGTTTTTGTATTTTTGTATTGTAGACTTTGTTGCTTTAAAGGACACCGTGTGTTTGTAACGCCAACATCCTCCCTTGCTTCTTGCACCCTGGTATTGTAGACTTTGTCCAAAATGAGGACAGGATAAGCTTGTAACGCCAACGTCCACCCTTGGTTTTTGTATCTTCGTATTGTAGCCTTTGTATATTTCAAGGACACTCTGAGTTTGCAACGCCAACGTCCACCCTTGCGTTTGTAGATTGCCGTATTGTCGACTTTGTATACTTTAACGACACTAGAAGTTTGCAAGGCCAATGTCCACGCTTGTTTTGTTTGTACCTTCGTAGTGTAGACACTGTATATTTTTTGGACACCATAAGTTTGTAGCGCCAACGTCCGCCCTTGTTTTGTTGTATTTTCGTATTTTAGATATTGTGTATTTTGAGGAAACTGCAAGTTTGTTAGGCCTGCGTCCAACCTTGCTTTTGTGTATCTTCGTATTGCAGACTTTGTATTTTTTCGGGACACTATAAGTTTGTAACGCCAACGTCCACCCGATTTTGTATCATCGTATTGCAGAGTTTGTATGCTTCATGGCACTATGTTTGTGACGCCGACGTCCACCCTTTGATTTTTAGTGTAGACTCAGTGTAGACTTTGTATACACTATAAACTTGTTATCGCCAACGTGCGTAGTTTCCTATTGCAGACTTTGTATATCGTATTGACTTTTCCAGTCTGTAAGGCCAATGTCCACCCTTATTTTTGTGTATCTTCGCGCGCCGCAGTCCACCCTTGTGTGTTGTATTTTCGTATTGTACACTATGCATATCTGAAGGACAGTGTTTCTTGAAACCTCTCCCAAAATCAAGATTAATCTGTGAAAGCCGCCTTATGCACTATATACACCCGAAAACCCCTACATTCCCGAACCTCTCAAACGCTGCACGACTGAACCTTGGAGCACTCGGCCCCAAAAGAGACTTCCATACCCTAAACCCCAAACCCAAAGAAGCCTAAACCCGAAACCCCACAAAAGATATCTTCCAGGGCCCGGGCGGGGACACGGCGAGGATGCTCAGCCTGCGTCAATGTTTGCCCTAGTAATGGTAGAAGTCGATGTTTCAACGGAGTTCTGTCAGTGTTTCTTAGGGGTACAAGTTTGTTGGGTATGGACTCCGTAAGGGTTCTACACAGGCTCATCGAAGGGGACTATAGCAGTTCTGCAAGGATTCTATAGGGATATGATCAGATTTGAAGAACCAAGCTGGCTCCAATGATTGAGGGCTGAGAGTTGACGGTTCAGGGTTCAAGTCTTTGGGCGAATATATGACTTTCGGTACTCGGGGTAAGGTTTATGCGGTTTGGCGGCCGCGATGTGGAGTTTAGCTATTGTTGCGAACTGGGGATTCGTGGTTTTGGGGATTGAAGGCAGTTTAATGCTAGCGAGGTAAGGTTAGGCTTAAGTTGGACGGCCCGCCAACCCGAACCCCTGAAGCCCCAAACTTTATTGGCTAAAGAATCATCACCCTGCGCTTTGTCCCCTAAAACATCTGTAGCTGCAACATCCCGAATTTTGATTCAACCTCCACATTGTCCCATTTCCTATATCCAGCAATCCATGCCCCAAAGCCCAATACAAACCCCAAACCCCACACCTGTAATCCTGAAGCCTCAATCCTTTGCCCTAGCCCTTTAGGGGTTCAGGGCTTGAGTTGCTGGAGTCGTCTGCTGACAAATATAACTGCCAGCTGAGCGAGACCCTAGAACGTCGAACCTTCTTCGGAGTAACTTGGTTAGGATCCCGCGGTCGGAACAAACGGTGCGGTAACCAACAGAAGGCGCGACATTTCAGGGTCTAGCAAGGTAACGCATGAGTGCTGGGGTGCGCACCTTGCGCTTCTTACGTTGGAGAAGGCTTGGCCTTAGCCACGTGCGGTCTCGTACCGAACCTCCTACAATCCATATTGTGTTCCTACATGCTCTGCCCGGACAAGGTCAAAGAGGAAGATCTGCAAGGTATTGCGTGCCACACAGCATTTGGCGAAACAATCCCGTTTGCGTTTGAGGAGCAACCCTAATGCTGTGCAACAACTCTACTTGGATCGGCGGCTGGAGCGCCCACGCTGTAAGTGTGCTAATCTGCCACCCTTTCGCGTGCATTGCCACAACACCACTGCATGAAGATAGTTGCACTGCAGCCAGCATGCATAGATAAAGGCTGTACAGCTATTGAGGGTCAACGGTGCGAAGGCGCAAAACTCTGGCGTCACTTCCTACGTCTTGCTTTCCTACAGCAAGAGTTGTGTGCCCAGAACTTTGTGCGGCATTGAGTACCAAGTCCCTGAAGAATCCGAAGGTGAACCCTGCAAGGCTTTGAGTCTTCCCGAGGCTTGAACAGTTCGAACACCTCGTGAGCCTCGTGTTGAGGGCAAGTGTTCGGTAAGTGGTCGGGCTTTGATTTCAGTCTTGGGCTTGATGTTCCTTCTTGATTTCAAACATTTTCAAACGATTTCTTCCATTTCGAGTGAAGGTCACAGTTCGCATGCATGCTGCCAGAAACGTGCTCCGAAGTCCAATGCAGCTCCCGCTCCCGCCACAGTGCCGTGCATTCGTTTTAGGGGGAGGCGGGGTGAAATGCTGCATGTGAGGCGTCCAGGTGCCTCTCTGTGTCACGTGTCACATGCATGTATCCATGCTTGCTGCTCAAGGTTCCAGTGGAGTATCGCCCACAGCTCTAGGCCTGTAGAAAAAAGACTGCTGTGTTGCTTGTCGGCCTGCACCTCTGCGAGGGTCTACACGCCCAGATTACATCTCACGGGGGGGGGGGGGGTTGGCAATCGTGCTCCCGCTCCAGTCTGGTGCACTGGCGGTGCCTATATGCAGCTCGCGATGATAGACGCAAACACCCCACACCCTGAACAACGAGCATGATGGCGCATGCGAAGGCACGGACGAGAAGGGATACTGGTTCTTGAAGAGGTTTTGGGCTTGGGCTTTTCTTTTCAAGGCTCAGAAATTGAAAATGAATCTGACTCTATGCTGGGGTGTAGCCGTTTCGTGCTGTCTTGTGACACCCATGTTGAGCCAAGATGCCCATGAAAAAAGATCGGCTTTGGCAGCTTCGGAATGTTTGTCATACTGGATAAAGCTTGAGCGTGCAGTTGGACATGAAAGCACGAACGGACCCTGCAGCTCCAATCGCAAGACCGTCAGCACTCAAGAACCAATGATGACCGTCGAAACCCCCACAAAGCAAAGCTGAACTCTTTTAACAGACTCGCGAGCAGCAGCGCGGCCGGCGCAAAGCGCACGAGCCAGCGCGCGCTGAGTCCCGAAACACCAGTCTTGCACCTTCTTCTCACTCTCACGGCCATGTTCATCGCCTAGATGCCATGAGACATGCGCGCACGAACAGGGAGCTGCACGGGCTTTGACCAGGCTCCCCACGTTCCAGCCCCGAACCCCTCGCATCGGGGTCTGCATACCAGCCGGCCTGCCAAGCAGAACCAGCCGTGACTCGCGCTCGAGTTGTTCCAAAGACGGCACTGGCCTCCGCAACGATGAGCAACTCGGACAACGGCATGTAGCGCGTCATGGCGAAGTGAGTTGGGGCTGGAGGGGGGCGGGTGGAAGACATGCAGGGGATAACTGTGGAGATTGACGAACATAGCCTTGCACTAAATCGGTAGCTTACCTGAGAAGTCCATGAAGTGAACCATGCTGTTGCCATGCTTTTCTTTGAGCAGTTGCCACATGCACACCATGCCCAAACTGCCACAGACCCTATGGGTGCGGGTAGTAACAGGAACCAGTTTGGGTAGTAACGGAAACCGTCCCAGCACGTAGTAACGAGAACTGGCACGGGCAGAAACAGGAACCGCCCCCAGAGTGTAACAGAAACCGCTGTGTGGGACAACCTTGTAACAGAAACTGCGGCTGCAACGCCGAAGGAGGTCTCAGGGCAACCCCCCCCCTCTCGCCTCGAATTGGGGGGGGGGGGTTGCCGGGCTGGAATTTCAAAGCATTGTGCTTATTATGGGGGGGGATAAACGTTGCGCGGGACTTGAAACCATGGTAGGAGCCTAGGAGGAGCCGTCGTCATCGTCGTCACGTACTAACAAGAGCGTTAGGAGAAGACGTAGGAGCTAGTCGTCGCAGTAGCAGTAGTCGTCGTCGTGGTAGTGGCAGTTGCAAGTGGAAGTGGTAGGGGTAGCGGTCGTGCTACTGCTAGTAGTCGTGGTCGTGGTGGGAGTTGTCGGAAGTAGTGGTCGTCGTCGTCGTCGTCGCAGTAGCAGTCGGAGCAGCAACTTCGGGGCATGCCCTGTTTTCCAGCCGTGCTGTCTCGGAGTTGAGCTGCACTAGGGAAGAAGTCATGAGACAAGCCTTGAAAGGCTCAGAAAGCCGGGTCTGGATGGGAAGTCAGGCTGACACTCCAGCCGTGCGGCCTGTTGCTGTTACGAGGCCTCTTCCCCCGGGCTGTTACGGCAACTCCTGGTTGCTGTTACGGCCTCGGCCCCCGTTCCTGTTACAGGTTCCGGTTACGGTCAGCCGGTTCCCGTTACGGCAATTACTCCACAGACCCTCCGCAAAGACATCTCAGGAGACTGCCATGCCCGAAACCTTAAGTCTCTGCACGCTGAACTCAGTACAGCGCCGCTCAGTCACAGAACCCCAGCACCCGAAGCATAAACAAGACATTAGAGCATGAATGAGGCTACAACAAGCTCTTGCATGTACGACAAGCACTGTTTCATACGATGGTTTATGGGCAATCAGTCCACTTGGGGCACATACTGTGATTTGAGCTCGCATCACTCTGGATTTATGGCCGTGTAGCTGTACAGGCTTGAGGGGTTTGAGCTGTCATTCCAGGTGCTTTGCAACTACGCCAGAATCCCTATTCTCAACCGGCTCTGTCTAGTTCGCATTAGGACCTCTGCGGACTCCCACAAGCTATCCCTTCGGAATTGTGCAAGCTTCTGGCATTCATCAAGCGGAAAATCCAGCGACAAGAGGTTTCTGTAGCTTCCCAGCTGAACTTATTTTTCTTGCATGAACACAGAATTGCTTAAATCGCTTGCACTGGCCGATCCGTATTCAGACTTGAGCTGCAACATCCCAGGTTCCTGTTTTGCAAGATATTTGCCTCATCCTGAATCTGGAGATGCAGGCTCGAGCACCGGGTCTTTTCTGAGCCAGGTTCATCTTCAAAGCAGTGCTCAGAGCTAGATATGTGTGTGTGTGCTTGTGTCTGGGCTGAGTCTGAATGCATCCAGCTGTGCTTTCGTCGGCTTTGAGGTTGTATACGTATTTGTGATGTAGGGTTTACAAGGGTGGGGAGGTTTCGCTGCATGTAGATAATCTGATCTCCTTCAGAAGCTGGTCGACGAGCGCCGACGGCCTCCAGCCGAGGACACTCACACATGACACAACCACATACGTTTTCGGTACAGATACAAGTCTGTGTTGGGTTGCAACATGGAGGCAGCTGGTGCTGATGATCCTGGTGATGATGCTGTTGAAGCTCGTGAACCAGAAAACCCCGCTCCCTCCGCGGCGACGGCCGCTCCCTCGTGTATGGTAACTGTGGTGACAGTGTGACACCCTCCACTGCAGCAGTCGGCCTGCTGGGGCAGCCTCGAGAAGTCCCCAGACCGAAAGCCCGATATCGGCAGAAATCTTCAGCAACGGGCATAAGTCAGCACACGGTGGTTTCGCATTTTAGAACGGCAGCATGCACAACTGCGACCCAATGATGGGTGTGGAACTCACCGCCCATGCTTCATGTATTTCAGGATCTCGCTCCGGACCAACTCCTGATGTGGACAAACCCTGGCTGCAGATGAACAGGCTCACCAACGGGCTGTTGCTGAAGCAAAAGGGTTTAGCAGGCGAAGTTGAGGTTGCAAACGCTTCTGAGCTCTGACTGACGGGCGTCTGCATTCGGAGAGTGAGGATACTCCGGTGTAGCTTCACTGTAGCTCGATCCTTTGATGGTTATGTAAGGCCTCGGAATGCAAAGAAGTCAGGCCTCAACGGCTGCTCATGCCAGCAGTCCTGTCTCTCCTGCACGAGCGAGGACCTTGACGTAGCATCGATTCACAATGGCTAGAACCATCATTACACTGCATAGTCTGCGCGCGCCCTACTCAAACCATATCCCAATACAAATGGACACTGACGAGACGCACATGACGGGCATCTTTGCATCGCTTGCGAAATCTTATAGACACCCGAGAAGCCTCAAAACCCTCAACCCCATGATAGTTCCGAAAAGTCCCCATACCTAAAGAAAATGCACAGGCATGCGAAGAAGCAAAATGGACCAGGATGGCCATTGCTACTGAAGCGGAGCCAGCTGACCGCGAAGACTACCGCCAAGGCTAAGGCCGAAGAGGCCGCAGTGCCACCGGCCAAGCGCAGGAGTAGATCCTGATGTTTGATCATTCGTTTGCTACGTAGCAGGCACTGTGAGATCGAGGAATTCACTAGATTCGTCGATGGAACTTAGATGCAGCGAGATTCATGTTTCTCGGCCTATATCAGCTCTTCCACTTGTGCTTTTCCTGCAAAGTACAATCTTGCGTGCATCCTATGCAGAATGTGATCGGTTGACCAAAACATCCTACAAGTGTGCTTGCAGCCGAAGAGCCTGACAAGTCTTATGTGCCGCACGTATATACCAGAATGTATCGAATACAGCTGTGCACACCCTACTATATGGCTGCATGTGTTACTGGAACAGGGTTCGTGCTCAATTTGTGAAATGATATATGTCAGTGGCTGCAGGGGCCAGGCGCATGGTCGTGTGCGAAATCTCGATTCTTGCGCGGCTTTAAAAGTCAAGCGAACTCACGGTTTCGAAGCTAGCAGCGCTAACATGCCAGGGAAAGACTCACCACGGGCACTCCGAGACAAAAACGATCGCTCTGCATGCAGTGCGTGGGGTTGCGGTTGCCAAATCCTGCACAGGCTCTATACAAACCTCGATCCACCAATAATGCAAAGAAGGACTGAAGAGATTGACGCATGCCCAGGTGCTGCCTGCCCGGCTCTTCGAGGATGGGCGCAGGACATCGGTGATGGAGCCTGTGACCCACCCACTTCACTCGGAGTTGCCACTCGATGCTCTGGGCTTCATGTGGCTGGACCTGGCTTTGTTGTGCTACATGTGGCACAGACCATGGCTGGGGCAGACTAGCATGTACATGTCGAGATTTTGATCCCATGACGTTCTCGGTGTCTTGTGAAGGTACAGATGAAGAACTGTAGGATTTGCTCTGCTAACATGTGACAGACGTGCCGCTTGTTTGCGATCTGGGTTGTGTACTGCTTTCGTCCGAACACAGAAACAAACAGAATTCCGCAGATAAGCTTCCCAGGAAACGACGGTCCATTTCCATGGATCAACCCGGCTTCTACCTCAAATGGATGCGTCTGTCGGCAAGAGTGTTCTAGGCTCGGTGGTGGCAACAAGGTGCCTTCCAATACTGAAGCTTCGGCGCTGTTCCCCCAGAAGTTCATCTTCTTGGAAAGATGCTGACCTCCCAGAAGAAGTTCTGATTCATTCTACACTCATGGATGTACTTCCGCGAGTTCGTGCTCACGAGGAGGTCTGTTGGAGGCTACCTGTCCGTACTGCAACAGCCGGAGGTGGTCTTCGTCCTGATACCACAACCAGAGACACTTTGCACATCAGACTGTCACCAATGCCGTTCAAGACAGGCATGACCCACGATGCAGTCAGGGGGTGGGAGTGCCAGGAATACAGCTACATGCATGAGGAGTATCGCTGGAAGGGTATGATCAGTCTGTTTCCATGCACCGGAAACTTCTCCCCAGCAATGCTGCAAGCTGCTCTGATGGAGAAATGCAGCAATTCCCTGGCAGAACTACCTACACCAGCCCACGTTGTAGGCTTGAAGAACATGCGAACCACTGAAGCCCAGCCGTAGAAGCACAACCCTCGACCTGCGGACGGCCCGACACCCTAAACTCAACGTCGACCGAGGAAGCGGCGTGCCACCTTGTCCCAAGTCTCACCTGCACAGGGCCGCCGATGTCGCAAAGGATTCTGTCTGGAGTTGGAAGTTTTGAGAATCCTACTCGGTGACATGCAGATCAGCTTCGTTTCTTGGGCGGACATGAGCAGTGTCAAGCAGAAGTGGGCCTTTTTGGCTGAGCGCTAGTTTGGCGCCGAGCTGGTCAGTGAAAGTGAGACTGATATCGGAGCGTGCGAGGGCTTGAGCCCATGAAACATGTCTAGAAGTCCCGGAAGCGTAAACCCTAGACTAACCAGACAAGATTATGATTGTGCCTCACGCCCTCATGCTGAACACCGACCCGCTACAAAGGTGGTAGCATTAGCATAGTTTGGGGCTCTAAGGACCCAAAACACCTAGACCATATTCAGGCTGTAAATCAATTTTTTCGGCATCAACAATTGTGTTGGGTACTTGGGCTTTCGAGGCTCCACAGCTCCAACCCTGAAGATCCATCACGACGTCAAGCAGACATCACTTGCAGTCGAGCACGTGTATATGCACCGTCGGACTACCGGTAGGCTTCTGTCGAAGATGTTCTGGGTGCAAAGGTTGGGGCTTAGGCTTCTGGGTTTAGCAGCCGGCATCAGGATCTTGGGTTTTGGAAGTATAGAGCCCATGACAGATCGCTCCGCCAAGGTGCAGCTACCAGTTCGCTATGTGCTGCACCCGTGCGCTGTGAGAAGAAGCTTCTCTCATGTATGAATGACTGTGGGCCAAACATGGGAGATTCGGATACAACTCTAAGGTTGTCAGGCAGACAGAGTAAAGACTCATATGAAGCCCGAAACCCTCCACCCTAACCCCTAGACTCTAAACTCCTTGGCCCGGCATCCTCAACCCCAAATCCCCCCTGCACACTAAAGCCTTACCCCTGTATACTATCAATCTAAACCCTCTTCAGTTGTGGGAACCCACAACCTCAAGGTCCGTTTCAATTTTCGGATCTCTTGCTTGATTGAAGCTCATGAACCCTATCAGCCAGTGCCCCAAACCTGCTACTTAAGGTCTTATAGACAATCATAATCAGGAGCCCTAAACAGGCGAAGTTTTTGCGGTTAAGGGATGCCGCACGGCTTACGGTTTGGGCCCTGAGATTTAAATTTATTGTGATAGTCGGGTTTTGCTTTGGGATTTATGTCTGGAGTCAAGGGTCCGGGGCTTAAGGCCAAGGCCCTCAATAATGCACCACTCATGAGCTTCATGGAAGACGATGTAAGGTTGAGGATCTAGGAACAGTGCTCGAACACCACCCAGGATGGCCAAGATGCGGAGCTAGTTCAAAAGGCTCTCACGGCCGGAGCACCGGCGATGGCCTGCTGCGCCACGCCTGAATAAGTACCAAGGGCAGAAAACGAGCTCACACTACCATACCCTGCAAGCAGGCACCCTACACACCGAACTCTCTAAGAGCGAAACACTGAAGTCTACACCCTGACAGTGCGAGGTAGGATGCAGGGGGTGGCTCCTATACTGCTGCTAAATGTTTTAGAGTTTGGGGGTCGCAAACGACGGTTTCCAGATTGCAGAGACTACCATCTGCCATGACAGGGGCATTATGTTTGCATGTCCGCGCTTATGTTTTTAAGACCCTTGCTGCGCATCAACATGAGCCTGCTCAATGAGAAGCACAACAAGCCCCAGCAGTCCAGGGAAAATGCAACCCGTGACTCAAAGCCCTGCAAGCCAGAAGCCCCTGAAGCCTAAACTTTGCAAACTCCAACCACTGGCCTCCGCTTGGCATGACAGGGTGCTGGGGTCTGTACGGCTTGTGCCTGCGACCACCAGTCGCCAACATTCAGAGTTTGGGTGTAGGATCCTACCATTTCAAGATTCATCTCTGATGTGGGCCCTGCCTTTCGGTTTCGAGTTTAGAGTTATGCGGATTAAGATAGGTGGCAGCAAAACAACCTTGGGGTTCAGGGCTTGAGGGTTCGGAGCTCATGCTGCGGCTGCGGCATGCGTGCTCAGATAAGCACCACGCAGCAAACAGAACTGAAGCTCGTCTCAGGGGTGGCTTCAGTCGGTTGTGTTAGATATGAGTTTCTGGGTTTCAGGATCGCTTGGGGAGTGCCCAGTGTGAAAACGTATGCTTTAACACATCAGGTGTTGCGGCTCTTACCGTTGTTATGCTTTGTGGCTCTTACCGTTGTTATGCTTTGTGGTCTTGGGAGTTGGCTGTTCGGCTCTCAGGATTTAGGTCGAGGGGCTCAGCACTACGAACGAAAGGGCAATGAGACCCAAAGCTGCCACCCGCGATTAACACGATGAGGTGCCTGAAGAAACAACTGCTTCCAGACCCCTGAAAGTCTCCAATGGGACGAGAACACTCCTCGCTCACGGCAAGATCTCGAAGACTGCGAACGCCTAAAGAAGGAGCAGGAGATTGAGCCAAGTCCCCGGCTGCGTCACAGGCAACGGTATGCGCTGGCGGTGCATCTGCCAGCGACAGCAAAGCGCAGAACGGCCAGTGCCGGCTTGTGACGGCAAGTGCAGGGCTTTCCAGCTCCCGGCCTGATGTAGCAGTGCCACAAGCGCCAAGTCCTGTGCTTCGATGCTGGCCAGCTCTTCGTCCGTGAGACCCGGCGGGGTCCTTCACGGCACAAACCCCAATCCTGAACCCTTGAAGCCCTAGAAGCCAGAAGCAACGGATGCTTGTGCAGGGCTGAGTAAGCATCCATGTGTTCTCTGGTTGGGGCTTCTTCAATCGAGCAGGGAGGCCTTCGCAACCTGACAAAACCCACTAAAACCTGACAAAAAGAACCACAAACACCTGACAGCGAAAAGCAGCGTGTAGATCGCCCCCGAGTTTTGTCCATTTTTTTGGAAAAGCACGATGGCCAAAATCTGGTGCGACCTACGCGCCTAGCCTTTTAGATCACTACAAGGAGCCCTTAGATCGCGCCGAGTGTTGTCCATTTTTTTTGAAAACCGCGATGGACAAAATCTGGTGCGATCCACGTGCCTGGCTGGTTAGATATCGACAAGCATTCGGATCGCGCCAGCTTGTGCCCATTGTAAACACCCAAATATTTGACAACCGAGCCCTACACCCTTCACACACTCAAACTTCCGGCCGTTCGGTCTCAGTCGGGCTTAAGACTTCCACAGCATCCCCTATGTTTTCTTTGTGTCTTCCCAGTTTGGGGGGGTTTCCCTGCGTTTTCCCTGTGTTTCTTTTGGGTCTTCCCTGGGCTTTCCCGTTTTTCGGTCGCACCCCCATGTGCCCCCTCTCAAGGAAAAGCTCCCGCAGCTCATATACAGTTTATGCGATATACTTCAAACAAGCAACCCATACATACATATGCGTTTATACATAAGAAAATCTTCGAATCTGCATGAGGAGTTTTGGGGCCGAAGTGTAGTAGTAAGGGTCGAGGTTGGGTTCAATGGGACGGACAGAATCATGTAAAGTTCGATGGCATTCCGAAAACGCAGAGAAACCGACGATGAATCGATGAATTCCCGATCAACTTTAGAGGGAATATGTGAGGTTTCTACGGCTTCTGAAAGGCAGGACACGGAAGTTCAAGGCTTGTGATCCGGACCCCGGAACAGAGTATTTCTCCCATGTGTTGATTAAGAAACCGTAAGGAAATCTTGTAATACCTGGAAGCACCCCCGAGACCCCTTCAGAAAATAACCGTGTAGCAGCAGCCTGGCCAGCGCCTCGCGCACGGCCGAGGCGCGCTCCTAACCCCTAACCTGGGAGGCGGCGAGATCGGCTCCACAGGCATGATCGCGTTCTCTGGGAGCATGTAGTCCTCTTGCTCAGGAGACCTTGGCAACTAGCAACAAACTAACATTTCAGCTCGAGTTCAAGGGCGGATGGCCAAAGGGCTTCCCATTTGCATGCTCTCGGCTCCAAGGACGACGGCTCGGGTGCTTGCAGGGTTCAGGGGCGAAAACTGGGTGCTTGCTCGCTTCGTGGCAAAAAGCTTTGTTTAGATCGTGAGGGTTTCATGTTTGAGGCTTTGTGGCTCTGGTGTTAAGCTTACGGCTTGGGTAGTGAGGCTATTTTGGCCTAGGGGGTTCGGTGCTAAGGGCGCTTAAGCTCTTGCTGCCTTGCCGCTTGTAGAGTTTCTGGTAGTTAGAACGTCCTACGTATACAGTTTACAGCGAAGCCCAAAAGATTTAAGATTGAGTGTATGAGTGCGCGAAGGAGTGTGGGCGATGTTTAACTTTACATCGGAGGCACAAAGGGTTTAAGGGCTGGAAGGCATTGCCTGGTTTTTACAGGCCTGAAGATGTGTAGGATGTTTGGGCAGCTTCGTGGTTTCGGCGCTCCGATGTCCCCAGCACACTACACGAAACGGAGTAAGCTGCAAGCGCTTGCTCCTCACCGAAGATGTTACCCATGGCAGCGAGAATGAACAGCTAGATCGGGATCGGGATTGAGCAAAATGGCTTGTGAGCTCAGGACCAGGAGGTTGGAAATTGATATAAAGTGCAAGACCAGGTGCAAGGCAGCAACATGAAGTCAGACATGCCAGTCATGCAGAGGATGACGTATATACTGGGGCAGGGGGACCACGTGCATGTCAGCCTGCAGGTAGGTATATCTCTACGCAGGTATGTATGTATGTATGTATGTTCCTGTGCGTGTGTTTGTATGTATGTATGCATGTCGGTACGTATGTTTATGTGCTAATTAGTTTGTTTGATTGGTTGCAGAAAGCTTCTGCATGCTTGCATACATGAGTGCATTCAGGAATGCATGCATGCACGCATGCATGTATGCGAGTACATGCATGTGCATGTGCGGGTGCATGCGTATGTGCATGTGCATGTGTATATGAGTGCGTGCATGTTAATGTTTAGGTTTATGTGTGTGTGCATGTGAATGTGCAGGCGTACGCCTATGCAGAGAAAGCTTGCTAAACATATGCATACGATGGACAGCAATTAATAGCTGTGCGAGTCAATGTCTAGAGACTCCGAAACCTTTCAGCACGAGATTCTCATAATCATTGAAACGTGGATTCCAAGACGTTCGCAGTCTCTCAACTCCATCACAATTCGCTTCAACTTATTAACTTTCCAAAATAAAGTCACGATCTTCCACTTACGACGGCATCAAAGCCAACGCTTGCCTCAGGCAGCCTATAGACTAGGCGAGCTGCCTGGCAGAGGGGCAACTGGATGGGCAGTTCAACTAAAGCCGGAAATACAGATGAGACTATGTGGCGAAAGCGTTGGACCGCCTCGTCCCACTAAGCACTAAGCTGTCCTGGTTGCTAAGGATCCTATGGCACTGGAGCATGAGCTTCGGCCTCCGTCCATAATCGAAAGCGGCATTGAAGACATGCGAGAGGCCTGTCAGCGTGTCGAGGTGACTTGTGGTGGCACTTCCATCCACAGTGTCGCGCGAAAGACAATGTGGCTGCAACTCGTCGTGCGCTCCCTCTCTCCCTCTCTCTCTCCCCCTGTCTCCCTCGCTTTCTTCCCCTCTCTCTCTCTCTCTCTCTCTCTATTTCTCTCTCTCTTTCTGGTCCTGAGAACTGTAAGTGCCACCTCAGAAATGCGATTTGCGGAGCCCGAACCTGCTCGCCAGCAGCGAGGGCGCGTGCTCCTCGCGGACTTCTGTGTGGTCTCCTAGTCCGGGGTCTTGGGATGTGGCCCTGGTGTGGGCATGGTCTTCAATTTACTTTCGCTGTGTTCTTTGAAGCTTCGGGTTTATGCTGGCGGAACTTTCGTCAACGTAGTAGTTGTCGTCGTCGGCGGGCACGTCGTACAAGTCGTAGCTTTGGCATTAGTGGTGTAGTGGTAGTAGTGGTGGTAGTGGTAGTGATGGTAGCAGTGATAGCAGTGGTAGTGGTTCTGGCTGTAATGGTAGTACCGGTAGTGCCGGTAGTAGTGGTAGTGCTAGTGGTAGTCGTGGTAGTCGTGGTAGTCGTGGTAGTAGTAGTAGTAGTAGTAGTAGTAGTAGTAGTAGTAGTAGTAGTAGTAGTAGTAATAGTAGTAGTAGTAGTAGTAGTAGTAGTAGTAGTAGTAGTAGACAGTAGGAGTAGTAGTAGTAGTAGTAGTGGCAGTAGTAGTAGTATTAGAAGTAGTAGTAGTACTAGTAGTAGCAGTAGTAGTTCGTAGTAAGTAGCAATAGGCGCGCCCCCTACCCATTACCTCCCCTCAACACTGTTTAAGACTTAAAGACGCCGAGCCAATGATGAAGAAAGCCCACATATGTGCCCATCCCTGAGACAACCGGCATGGTTTGGGTCACGGGTTTTACTTATTATTAGTGCTGTACATACCTACATACATATATACATGCATATGTATATTTATATACATGTGTATAGATAGTTAAAAGGGAATGGCTGCGCAAACGGGTTAAGGGCGCCTCACGCATTATTAATGGATGGCACCTTCAGGCAGCGCTTCGGTCTTGGCGCCACGGCCGCCGACTTTCCGATACTTTGCTTGCCTGCTGGGCCCCTGTGTTGTGGTCCCTTCGCGACTTGCCGGTCTTCTTAGCCGATCTGCGGCTTTCTAGCCAAGCACTCCGCACTGCGATACGCCAGGACCATCTTGAACACATCCGCAGTACCGCTGCTGCGTCAGAGTTCTCTTCCGCACAAACCACCGTACAGCGGCTCAGAACTCTGACTGGAGGACCCAAGCGCAAACAGCGCGACCGAGCACCACTGCCTGCCGTAGAAAGGGCTGATGGAACGCTTGCGGCCACAGACGAGGAAGCCAAGCAATGTTGGCTCGAACACTTCTCCTCTATCGAGGCGGGCTCCCTTTCCTCCCCGACCGACCTCGTGCATGCGTGCATCTCAAGACAGGAGGCGAAGGATCTTGAAGACTACCAAGTCTCACACCGCGATGCCCCAACCCTCGGCCATCTCGAATGGGCATTGAGAGAAACTTCCAAGGACCGTGCATATGGGCTCGACGGCCTACCGGGCGAACTCTTGCATTTCTGTGCGCCTTTGCTCGCGAGACCCATTTACCAACTCCAGCTTAAGTCCCTCCTCACGCTCGCGGAACCTGTCCAGCATAAAGGTGGAGTCTTACACTGCGTGTACAAACACAAAGGCTCGAGGCAACTTTGCTCCTCCTACAGGGGGATACTCGTCTCCTCAGTAGTGAGCAAGTCTCTGCACAAGCTGCTTCGCAAGAAGTGTGTCCCAGCACTGCAAAATGTGGCTTCGCCTCTCCAAGTAGGATCGAGGCTTACCGGGCTATCCGGTCACTGTGCCGGCCCATGTCACGAGAATGTACCAATCCGCCTGCCTGCAGAAGGGCTCCTGTCACGGAGTCCTCTTCTTAGACCTCCAAGAAGCGTTCTATCGCATCGTTAGGCCTTTGGTGACAGGAGGCCCCCTCACGGAAGAGGCTATTGCTGCTGCATGCCGCGCAGTACATATGCCTAGCGGAGTCTACCATGACATCCAGCGACATTTGCAGCAACTGCCGCTGTCGACCGCCGCCGGAGCCAGCCCATGGGTTGCCCGAGCCCTTGAGGAGACACTTCAGAACACGTGGTTCTGTTTTACCGGTGAGGATGAGCTGATCACCACAGCGATTGGATCCCGGCCAGGGGATTCCCTATCTGACCTCGTTTTCAGTCTGCTGTTCGCACGGGTTTTGAAGCAGGTCCGCTCTGCCCTCGCTGAGGCCGGACATGTGCCAGCCATTCCGTGGCACAAAGAAATGCTTGGCAACCTTGTGCCACTCGACCATCCACCTTCCCAGACCATTCCCTTACTAGACGCAACCTGGATGGACGACCTGTCCATGCTCCTGCAGGCCGCGAATTCCCGCGAGCTTGTTGAACGGTTGACCGCAGGGGCGTCAACACTCCTTGACAAATGCCTTGAGCACGCACTCCTCCCCAACCTCAAACGAGGTAAAACCGAGGCGCTCATACACCTGCGCGCTCGCCATGCCAAGCAGATGCGTCAGCAACTCTTCGTTGAAGAGGGAGGAACCATCCCCCTCCATTGCCGACTGTGGACAGCTGCTCGGCTACGCTTGACTGCGACGTACAAGCACCTAGGCGGTGTTCTCCACCACCGCGGCTGTCTTCTACGGGAAGTCAAAGCACGCACGGCCCAGGCATGGGCTGCGTTCAACTCCCGAAAGCGTAAAGTCTTCTCCTCACCAAAAGTTGGCCCCAAGGATAAGGCTCTACTCTTTGACAGCTTGGTCGCTTCGACCCTCTTCTACGGGTCAGGCACTTGGCCGGACCCGCCCCCAGACTGCATCCGGAAGCTCACCGGGGCTTTGCGGGGAATGGCTAGCCAAATGCTCCGCCCGGCATATGACTGCACACAGGCATGGAAGCTTGGTACGGCACAGACCCTCGCCTTAGCCGGAATCCCCACTGCTGTGACCTACCTACATGTCCATAGGCTTCGTTACCTGCTCTCCTGCATTGTGCTATCCGTCCCCGAGTTGTGGGCTCTCGCCCACTGGGAGGGCAACTGGATGCGCTGCGCCGCGGACTCCGTCCAGTGGCTCTGGGAACGGACCGACCCAGATCGAAGGTACCCAGATTGGATTTCTGCGTGGGAGGCTTGGCGAGATGAGGCCAAACAACACCCCGGCAAGTGGAAGGCACGCATCCGTAAGGCACAGCAGTATGCCCTCGTACAGGAGCGCTGGCAGGCTGAGCTCCAGCGCCACCAGGGTCTGCTACTGCGTCAACTCCAGCAAGTTGGGGCCGTCGTCTCTGCTAAATCTGACGATGAGGACGAGGCCTGGGAGTGCTGTGCGGTATGCCACAAGCGTTTCAAGGATTATCAGGCGTGGTCCGTCCACGCCTTTTCCACCCACGGGCGTACGGATGAGATGCGGCGCCTCGCCCCCGGCACGCAGTGCCCTTCTTGCCTTAAGCACTTCACCTCTGCGACCAAACTTAGCCGGCACCTTGGGTACAGCCGTACTTGTCGCAGTCGGTTGCTGTCTACCAGCGCCCGCCACACCCCTGAGCCAGGAGTTGGCAGCAAGAAGGCACCCGATGATGGGGTTGCCCTTATGCCCGTGCTGCAAGCCTCTGGGCCCTGCCTAGGCCCCCTACAGTTTGTCGTTGAGGAAGAATCCGCCCGGCCCTCTGCGGAAGTATTGGATTGCCTTCTCCACGTCGACCATGATGGGGTCCTCGCCACAGCAGGAGGGACCGAGCTCTGGGCCCGACTGCGCGCAGCCTTCTCATGCGTTTGCCTACAAGCAGCCAGGTTACGCGTCACAGCCCACTGCTGGCAGCGCATCATTTCGGACCCGCACCAGTCCATCTCCGAAGGCACTCGGGATATCCTCTGTGAGGCCGCCAACTGGCTTTGCTGCAATGACCTGGTTTCATGGCTGGTACCAGATGTTGACGACAGCCTTCCCGCCACCGACACCTTTCGGCTTAGTGGTCTCTATCTGGACTCCCTTGCCTTCCGCGGTGTCACGTGGCCCACCCCCTCTGCGGTCTCTCCTGATTCTGTTTGGGTACAGGTCGGGCCTGTCCCATCTGGCTTCCTCCCTTCCGTGCCGGAAGATCGTTGGCTCCGCTACCAGCATTGCGATGCTCTTGCCGACCGTGCGGCCGGGACCGCGGTGGACTATCTTGCCCACGCCGACCCTGAGTGCTGCTACTGTCTATCGACCAAGGGCTTGCCACTCGAGTCCCTACATGACCCACCTGGGGATGTTGCATCCTATGCGGCCGCACTCCCTGGCGCTGTGCTTGCCTGGGACATCATCCGGGCTTCTGTTGACCACTGGACCCAGGGCATCCCTACAAGGCTTGTTCTGTCTGACCCGGTTCCCTCTGAGGCTTTGCCCCTCCTCCGAGCCCCTGGACTTTTGGTGCGACAGTCTCCAGGCTGTTTCGTGATTGGGAACTGGTAGACCGACTTTTCTGTTTCACTTAATTAATTGCACCCACAAGGGGCCGCGTCAACTCGACACTACGCCCGAAACAGCAGAAACAGCAGTATAGATAGTTGTGTTATAGGCTGATACGTGCTGCTGTATGTGTATGCATATATATATATATATATATATATATATATACATATATATATATATATATGTATAGTTTACTTTTCTCTACGGAAATAGTATAGTAAGAAGAATTGGAGATCAACTTATATATGTCTGTATACATGTAACTGCGTATGCATATTTCAGCCTGCAGGCCCTGCAAGGTGCTATATAGGTCTAGCAAACAGTCTTTAGGTTTGGGTGTTTGAAGAGTGCAGCTTCGTGGGCATTGTGCTAGGCTGATACGGGCCTCTAAAAGCGCTTTCTCTGACCTCAGGCCTGGCCGAGCCACAGCGGTCGATCTCATTGAGAGCCCCACACCGTAAAACCTTATGAACCCTCATGCCAAATAAAACTCTGAAGTACCAAACCCCTTATGCACAGCGAAATTTCATAGAAAACCCCATCAAAGTTCCTAGAAGCCCCAAAATACAAAACAACTTACACAGGCATGCAAAGAAGCGAAATGGACCCGGATGGCAAGGCTACTGAAGCGGAGTCGGCTGACCGCACACATCATGACCGTGCCTCGGCCTAAGCTCTTCCACTTGTGCTTTTCCTGCAAGGTACAATCTTGCGTGCAGCCTATACAGAATGTGACCAGTTGACCAAAACATCCTGCATGTGTGCTTGCAGCCGGAGAGCCTGACAAGTCTTCTATGGCGCATGTATATACTAGAATGTATCGAATACAGCTATGCACACCCTACTATATAGATCGCTACATATGTTACTGGAACAGGGTTCGTGCTTTATTTGTGTAATCATATATGTCAGTGGCTGCAGGGGCCAGGTGCAAGGTTGTGTGCGTAATCTCGATGCTTGCTCGGCTTTTCAAGTCGAGTGAACTCACGGTTTCGCAGCTAGCAGCGCTAACATGCGCGGGCACTCCGAGACAAAACCGGCAGCTCTGCGTCCAGTGCGAGGGTTACGGTTGCCAAATCCTGCACTTGCTCTATACAAACCCCGATCCCCCAATAATTCAAAGAAGGATTGAAGAGATTATGTTCGATCATATGGAAGGTGCTGCGGGCCCGGCTCTTCGAGGGTGGGCGCAGGACATCCGTGATGGAGCCTGTGACCCAGGATTTGCTCACGTGTGACAGCTTGCCGCTGATTTGCAGTCTGGGTTGTATACTAATACTACCTTCGTCCGAACAAAGAAAGAAACAGATTTCTGCACACAAGCATCCCAGGAAACGACGGTCCATTTCCATGGATCAACCCGGCTTCTGCCTCAAATGGATGCGTCTGTTGGCAAGAGTGTTCTAGGCTCGGTGGTGGCAACAAGGTGCCTTCCAATACTGTAGCTTCGGCCATGTTCCCCCAGAAGTTCATATGCTGACCTCCCAGAAGAAGTCCTGATTCATGCTACAATCATGGATGTACTTAAGCGAATCGACGCTCACGACGTAGTATACCTGTCCGTACTCCAACAGCTGGAGGTGTTCTTCGTCATGCTACCACAACCATAGACTCTTTGCACATCCGACTGTCACCAATACTTGTCAAGATACGCATGACCCACGATGCAGTCAGGGGGTGGGAGTGCCAGGAATACGGCTACATGCATGACAAGGATCGCTGGAAGGGTATGACCATTCCGTTCTATGCCCCGAGAAACTCTCCCCAGCAATGCTTGAAGCTGCTCTGATAGGGAAATACAGCAGTTCCCTGGCCGATGCTGAGACTTACACCAGTCCATGTTGTAGGCTTGAAGAACATGCGAACCACTGAAACCCAGCCGTAGAAGCACAACACTCGAACTGCGGACGGCCCGAGACCCTAAACTCAACGTCGACCGAGGAAGCGGCATGTCACCCTGTCCCAAGTCTCGTCTGCAAGAGGCCGTCGATGTCTGTCCTTCAATAATACAATGTCTGCAATACGACACCACCAAAAAACAAGGGTGGACGTTGGCGTTTCAAACTTACAGTGTCCTCAAAATTTACGAAGTCTACAATACGAAGATACCAAAAACAACGGTGTACATTTGCGTTACAAACTTACAATGTCCTCAAATTATACACTTCTACAATACAAAAATCTAAAAGCAAGGGTGGACGTTGGCAGTATAAACATATGGTGTCCTGTAAGTATACCAGGTCTACAATACGAAAAAACAAAAGCAATGGCGGACGGTGGCGTTACAAACATATAGTGTCCTTAAAATAAACGAACACTACAATACAAAGATACAGAAAAGCAAAGGTGAGCATTGACGTTACAAACATATAGTGCCCTCAAAAAACACAAAGTCTACAATACGAGGATACAACAAGAAAGACAAGGGTGGACGCTGGCGTTGTTTTGGCTCCCGCATGGCGCTACAGTCCTTAACATATACAAAGTCTACAATACACAAAATATTATAAAAAAAGCCAGGGTGGACGTTGGCGTTGCGGAAATATAATGTCCTTAACGCCTGGTATAGCACAGAGCAACTATCATCGGAACTTGCAGGACTACTATTTGCAAATATTGACTCCTATGATAGGCTTGGGTGGTGTCGGGTTTAGGGCTATGCAGGTTTCAGCGGTGAGGTTCAGCTTTTGGCTGCTGTTGGGTTTCCTTCAGTTTGAGGTTTGGGCCTACTGCGAAACCTTACACCAAGTTCAAGAACACAAACCAGACAGTGATCAG
The DNA here is from genome assembly GCA_905221615.1 of Symbiodinium sp. CCMP2592. Taxonomy (NCBI): domain Eukaryota; class Dinophyceae; order Suessiales; family Symbiodiniaceae; genus Symbiodinium; species Symbiodinium sp. CCMP2592. Next base: position 166,933 of record CAJNDT010000419.1, read on the forward strand.
ACGAGAGAGCTACTGGTACGTTTCGTCATTGCTCCAATAAATTATTGGTCAAGGAGCGCATCATCCATACTGCTCGCTATCTTCTGTGGACAACAGCAATCGTAGCAATATGTTGTTTCGGGCATGCTTCTGCACTATGTTTGCGCAGCAAAAACCATGATTTTAGCCTCAAGTCGAACAGAAGCATGCATGGCACCCTAAACCCTAAGCAAAAAGCCCATGAGCCTGAAACTGAAACTGGAAGAACTGCAACTGCTCCTGGTAACATGGCCATTGGAGGACCGGATGACGAAGCGAGCGGGGTTCTCGGTGATCCAGATAGGTCTTAGACAGATAGATAGATAAATAGATAGACATACCATGAAGCATATGTAAGGAGATCACGGTAGCTCGAAAGTACAACGTGCTACCCTTACAGCAACCCGTTTTTTAAGCTGACTTGCTGTCTAAGTTGCACCCAGCAAACAGCCAACCCATGCTCTGAATCAGAGTGGGTCAGGGCTCCACAACCCTAACTATACCATAAGCCCAAGTGGCGTGCCTGCAGCGGGCCGACTAGAAGCCTCCCAACAAAAAGCACGGCCGCAGGTTTTAGGGTTTAAGGTTTGTAGGGTTTTAGGGTCTTGGGGGTGTATCGGGTTTCGGGTTTACGGCTGTATTGAGTTTGGAGTTTGGGATTTAAGGGCTTTGTGACTTGGGGTTTTACAGCGACGCATGTGTGAAACCCTTGCCAGTTTTCTGGTTTAGGAAGGCGCCTTAGCACAACCCTGTGGTCATAAACCTCAGGCCCAAAGCACCAAACCCTGTAAGACCTACAAACCCAAACCCCAAACCCAAGAAGCCCTACAAACCCTAAACCTTAAACCCTTTCAGTAGGTGCGAACTGCGTGAAGTGTGGATTCGGGCCTGAATATAAGCCTTTCAAGGACAAGAAGGTCAAAACACAAGGGCGGACGCTGGTTAGACATCACCCCGTCAAAGTAATGCGCACTCAAATATCTCACAGAAATAACAAAAATTTGGGCACAGAGGAACACTCCAGCATGTAATCGTGCCATCCTACAAAGGTGTCGGTTTCAGGCTGTGTGCTTGTTGATTGCCGGCTTACCCGTGCATCTAGAAGAGAGTCCGGCACAACAGAGGGAGGTACACTGCGATATGCAATTGCATTCTGGAGGTTTCAGTGAATAGAAGCGGATCATACTCTTGTGAGGCAGCGACGGAAGCTCCGCGCTGCAGCCACCACTATTGCTCCATCAAGTGCCTTCAATCGGAGACTCTGCGGCCTCTTAGACTGCGCGTCCTGTGCTAATTCGGGGTTCGTTTATTGTGTGCGGATCGTGACGTTACTCGCCCGGTGCTTTCCATTCCCGATCCTAAGTTTTTCGACGCGTGCAGTCACCTTTTCAGGCGATGCAACTTTGCTTAGGTATGAAGACATGAAACAAGTGGGCCGCAGTAGTCAACAACTTCGCTCACGATCTTCCATTTCCGAAGTTGCGACGGCAGCATCAGAGCGAATGCTTGCCTCAGGCACTATGGTGCTAAGTCCAGTCATGCTGAGGGTACGCTATAGACTGGGGATCTTTTGGTACTAGGGGTACTAGTGCGTGAGTTTCGGCCTCCGTCGTTTCGCAGTCGCAACCGGCATTGAAGACACGAGCCGAGCCTGGCGTCCGTACTTCCATCCACGGTGTCGTACGAGAGACAACCCGGCGGCGCTCATCGGACCCTCTCTTTCTTTCTTTCACCAGGCTGGGAGGCGAACCCCCGCCCTTGGGGGCCGCCCACTGTTGGCGGTACGCACGGCATTACGTGCGGTAGGCTAGAGTTACGACACCCCGGTTGTTGTAAAGCAGAGTGCTAAGGCTGGAATGTAAACACTGTGCTCAGGTGTGTTCGTAACTGGCGAGTCGCCCTGGGCAGGTATTCTGCTTTGCGGTGGCCCCCAAACGATCAGCAGGACCCCGATGCCTCAAACCTACACTACCATTGTTCTCTCTTGGGGGTGCACAGCAGCAGGCTGAACTCGCTGAAAACATCTACATGGCTCAACATGGGGGCCGTTCGGTCGCTGCAATTGGGCTTTGGGCATCAGCTATCGTTCGCAGGTGGTGCTATGTGTTTGGCGGGTCCCCACTAGTGAGTCTCTGTACGGTTTTCTGTGGATCATTCGCCCCGGTAATGACGATGAAAAACACTCGGCCTAAGGGTCTTGTGCAGCATCACAAGATGGGCGAGATCCCTAGTATAGTGCACCGTGGTACTCCTCAGACTTGTCGCCCCGGGAAGTAAAGCAACAGCGTGTGGCCTGGTAAACAACTGTGCACGATCACACTATGGGCGAGGTCCTTGGTGGTGTACATAGCAGGCACTTTTGAAAAGGCAACATAGCAGTACAGTGAGTCTTGACTCTACATTCTGAGTGCCGTCGCCCCTGGGGACTGGAACAACACACGGTACCTTTGGCCTGAGAGTCTTGTGCATCATCATAGGACGGGCGAGGCCCCCATTAGAGGTACTAGCAGTCTCAACTCTACACTCTGAGTGCCGACGCCCCTGGGTGCAGTAACAAGTGGTGTCTGAGGAAGCCTATGTAAATCACAAGACTGGGGTCACGGCATTAGGTATGTTCGCCCCGGGACCGGTGGCAGGTTAGTCGCTACTGTCGGATTCAGGTGAGCTTGCCGGCGTTGGTTTATCAGTAGGGCTCGAAGTCAAGCGGCGCCGCCCCGTTGGCAGTGCATAGTCCGCCATGGCTTCAAGTTCGTCTTCTTCTCTGGCTGCTCCGGCTTGCGTTGCGGACCCTGCCACTTGTTGTGCTTCCATCTCCTGGTACGTGACCGCCCCGAAGTCTTGTGTATGAGTCTCCACTTCTTGCCATTGGGCTGCCAGTAACAGCGTGGCTTGGTCGTCACTGTCATCGTGAGCTTGCTCCTGGGCCTTTTCTCTCTCTCTCTCTCTCTCTCTCTCTCTCTCTCTCTCTCTCTCTCTCTCTATCTCTCACTCACTGGTCACATGCAGATATCCTGACAACTGTAAGCACCCCCTGTGACAGGCAACTCAGTTAGAAGTGCAGTTTGCAGGGCCCGAACCTGATCGCGAGCAGTGAAGGCGGCGGTTCTTCAGGCAACAATCAGTTGCACCTGCTGCTCTTCCTGACGGATTTGGCATGCATAGGGTCCCCAAAAGCTACAAAAACAGAAGCATCTAACAACTAAGTATACTCATTCGGGCCTCCGTTCAAAGGCCTGGCCGTTGTGAACAATTGAGATACAGTGACATTACAGGGCATTACATGACATAACATGTTTCAGCATAGCAGCACATAACATGGCATGGTCCAGCATGGCTAACCCGACACACGAGCACGGCACATCCAATTGGCAGAATATGTTGTAGAAACATTTGGCGTGATACAACATACACCGACAGAAACTCATCCGCCAAAAGCACCGAATATCAGGCCAAGAAAAGCCGACAAGGCATGATCTGACAATTGTTGCGGCACAATGGCCATGATGTACAATTGCTACACTTTGGCAGATTTGGCAGTTGTAACTGCCGAAGCTGACGAGTTTACGATAGTCCGAAGTTGGCCCGCATAACGGAATATCCACAGACGATACACAGAACATCAGAACGGAAACAGCACCCAAGGTACAGAGTAGCCAATGTTGCGGCACGTTGTGCTACAATGCCTGATGATGTACGTTTGGCTTTGTTAGCAGTTGAAACTGCTGAAGCTGATTGGTGAAGCTTATGGGTGTGTTATGGTCCCTCCCATGCTGCTGCGAGTTCTGATCAACTTTTCGTCGCAGTGAAAGATGGTGAGCAACGTATTCCCCATGTCGCGAAGCCATCCCACAAAACCTTGAGTGCGAGCGCCTCGCAATGGTGGCTACAAGAAAGGATGGAACTGGAAATGGCGACCACGATGGTAATGATGATTTGTAATGCCAATGGTGATGTTGATGCAGGATGGTTGGCCACCGTGTCCGTGACGATGATGGTGGCCACGGTGGTGATTCCGATCGCGATGATGCTGGTGATGCTGATAATGCTGATAATGCTGATAATGCTGATGATGATGATGATGATGATGATGATGGAGAAAGATGAAGAACAGCTTGACGACAACGAACACGACCACGACTCTTGTGATCGGTGAAACAACAACGCCAAAGAAACCTTAGGGACGTTTTGCTCAGCAAAAGCAGCACGGATGCAGAGAACTGAGCTGCCAGCGGATCCGTGACGAAGCCCCACCAGCCGCCAAGCGAACAACAAGGCTTATATACCACAGGACCAGCAGCACCGCAGCTATGATTACGTTCAGTTTTCTCACATACCTCGTGGTTGACTGCGCTTATCTCGGAAGATCGATATGCACTGGACAGAAAACTCAAGGAGAACAAAGGTCTCAGTGCGACACGATGACATCAAGCACAGTTGATTTTTGCAGAGATGAACTAACTGAGAACTCTGGCTTGAGCTGCAGGCGGCGAGGTCAAAGCAACGCAGACTTCTGGCACAACTCGTGCGCCGGCAGAGCCCAGCATCCTCCTTCACTTCTACGATTGGCCTCACTTTGGGCAACAACAATATGCAGGATTCTGCTGACAGCAACATGTCTACCAAGCTATACCTCGACTCAGCACCACGTAAGGACACGAGAGAAAGAGGGTGTGGGAGAGAGAGAGAGAGAGACGGAAAGAGCCAGAGAGGGTAGATCGACATAACATAGTTGCTTACGCCCAGAAGTTAGGTACTGAGATCCTTACTTATGACTACACGTAGAGCTTCAAGTAATTAGCCACACTGAGAAATTCAGCAGCAGAAAAGAAGCTCCATTGCATTGACGGGTAGTAAGTGTGTTCTGTAGAGAGAGCTTCCTGGAAGGTGCTTGTAGCTCAAGTCTAAATTCGTAGACAGCTCCCGTGATACTTCACATGCTTTCTCCCCAAAGCCCAATGCCCTACCCAACGCTCGCACGAGGAGGTGACCTTGATCTGCTGCTTCGGGAAGTGCAGAACTCTTAGTTTTGAAGGGATCTTCTTCATTTTTCGGCATGGGGCATGATCGATGAGAAAGCCTGGAGGAGTATCAGGCTGGCGCGATCCTTGGCACACTCTTCTCGGACAGCCGCTCCGCGGCGCCCTCGGGATGGATACGATCCGCTGCTGCCCGCAGCAGCATCCTTCTACCGCTTGTCCACAAGACACAAGCCGTTGCCTCTATCTCTCTTATGAACAGTAACTAGGAGTAATTAGCATCTATTCGTGTCTTGATTTCTTGCTTGGCTCTGAACCTCAGTCGTAGTACTCACAGGTTTTGTGGCCCTCTAGATTTCGAGTCTCCGGGGTAGCTTGTGCTGTCTCTGCAAAAACAAACTTCGGCACAGGCTACTCGGTATCGCAATCGAGGTTACCATGACCGAGAAGGATATGTTTGCACAGTGCAGACTCTTTGGCGAAAGTGATGGTGACACCTGGAAGGCAGTCAATTTGCGCCTTCGCATTCAACAGGAGCTGTTTCTCGGGCCGTCGTTTAGCAACAGATCCCGGCCAGACACCTAAGGAAGCGGCTCAGGGTGGTTGCAGCGACGCACCGCACGTTCCCGGATCCAGTCATCACCTCAGGCCAGTGAGAAAAAGGCATCTGAAACCAAAATCACAGAAGTGAGATTACCGCCGGCTCACGGAGGACTAAGAGGGCAGCCCCCTCGTGCAGAGGCATATCCATGTCCTAGAGGGATTGATTGTTCCATTTATCACCTGGCTGTTTGGGCTTTGGCATTTGTTTGCGTAGGCTGTGAGGCTGAGCATTTGGCTTCGGGGTCCGGTACGCATGCTCTGCGGCGATGTCGAGGGTTGGACGGAAGTCGAGTCTCTGTTGCACGGCCCTGCTGCGATGTCGTTTCTGTACGTCCGGCCGGACGACCAAAGCCATGCAGCGAAACAAGCAGTGTGCGGTTGCAGTCCTCTTCGTTCGTGGGCCGGGTATATGTCAAGTGCAGAACCTAGGCGGTCGAATGCCTTTCACATCCGCCATGCGTACGTCTGACATGGGTGGCCAGTACTCCTTCACCCACCTGCTGGACTTCACGGGTAACGATCTGAACTTGGTAGCGCCGTCCTGCAGGATGGACACACACTTCAAGGTTCTCGACACTCGAATCGCAGAGACTTGACGAATCAGTCATGCATGCCAACAATGCATTCAATTCGAAGTCCTTGGAGACATGGCATCAGCGGCTGAAGGACGAGCTCCTGCATTGGGCAGCATCCCAGCGGCAGCTCATAGTGGCGAAAAGGATGTTGTTGCAGCTGTTGCTGCTGCCATGAATCGCGATCATCTGGATGACTGTGGATGAAATAAGGGTGCTTGTGGGCACACCAACTAACAGTAGCAAGCAACTGATGGTTGTTTCTATTACATGCACAGTCATCCCGGCACGGAGTGCCTCAAACTTCAACGGGCCTTGGAGCCTGGAAAGCGCCTAAGTCTCGCCCTCTGCAATCCTGTGCAACGTCGGCCACAGCGCGAGGCATGGCCGTACCCTGCAGCATCTCCCTGCAGGGGATGCAATAGAGCAACGTGCAAAGCGGATTCCCAACTGTCTCGTCGCCCAACCTAGTGAGATGCAGCTTCACAAGGCAAAGACGATGTGTAGGCCCACGGCAGAGACGGCAGAGACTGCCGCGCGTTGAGATGGATGCGGATGTCCTGTGCTGGCTACGGCCGTGCACAGGCTGAGAGTTTTTTGCAGCAGCTCGTGCGAGAGCCGGCTTCCTGCAGCATCGGGACGCGCCTGCGGGGATATATCATCCAGCTTTATGAGATTACGGAAGGAACACAGAATGCAGGGGATTCGCATATCACAAGCGCACCGCATGCTGTCGAGTTTGGGATGGGTATCTGGGGTGGACGGCTTACCGTAGCCGTCATACGGACAGAAGGCAGTCTGTACCGGTTCAACACATGCTGCTGGGTTTACACCGCATGACCGACCAAGCATCTTCAGGTTGGGGTGGTCTTTGGCTCATTAGCTCAGGAACGTGCTGGACGCATGTTGCCGCGAAGCCTCAACCCAAGACCTGTGGGACTGGTCCGTGGCAGTCGTCTGCTTGAGACGATGGCCAGGAGGCACAGGCAAAGCAGAAACCTAATCGGAAGCGATGCCTGGCTTATTCAGCCTTGGAAACCCCTTGAAATGAAGACGAAAGGGAGGAAATCTTAGCCGATGTTATGCAAGCTTAGTACACTCATTGAAGAGCTAACCTCGTGAATGTCTATGGACTTACATAGAAATTCGATGGCTTATCTAGGATTGCCCACTAAACAGTTCTTTAATTACATGAGATTTTTTGAGATCCCATGAGAACTTATGACATTCTAATTGGTATGGCACGAGATTTTGTCCGACCACGCGACATGCTGGACGAAGCAACGACACTCTCCCGCCTCAGCGGTGCCAAGCAAACCTGTACCTGAAAGGAACAAAAACGGCTACAGCAAGCAGATAGATCTTCCAACTTCACTTGCAACCTTTGGATGACCGAAGCTGAGGTTTGGAGCATAAAAACCGTACCTCCTGGTGAGTTCAGTTCAACATGCTAAACCATCGTCGGTATATCTCACACCACCACAATGCTGTCCAAATCTGCATTGGATTGAGACTTACAAATTCGTTGCAAATATGTCTGATAAAGAAGCCAACGTGTCCAACTAGCACCCTCAAGTCTCCTACATTGAGACTTACAGATCACCGCAAAAAAATATGCCAAAGAAAAACTTGTCCAACTAGCAGCCTCCAGTTTCCAAGATTGACACTGACACCCACCTTCAAACATGTATGCTAGAGAAACCAGCCTATCCAACTAGCACCCTCAAGTCTCCCAGCTTGGGACTTACAACTCACCACAAACATGAATGCTAAAGTACATAGTGTGTCCAACTAGCACCCTCAAGTTTCCTAGGTTGAAACTTACAAATTCCCACTAACATATATGCTAGAGAAACCAGCGTGTCCAACTAGCACCCTCAAGTCTCCTAGATTGGGACTTGCACTGGTAGATTGAGGCTTACAAATCGCCTTCAGAAATGTATGCTAAAGAAAAGAGCGTGTCCAACTAGCACTCTCAAAAAGTTCCTAGATTGAGACTTACCAATCGCCTACAAAAATGCACGCTAAAGAAAAACAGCGTGTCCAACTAGCACCCTCCATTCTGCTAGGTTGAAGCTTGCAATCCGCCACGAAAAAAGCGAAAGTAAATAGTGTGTCCAGGTAGCACCCTCAAGTTTGCTAGATTGAAAGTTACATCGCAGCAACTTATCATTCCAAGGCTGGCCTCGAGGTTTGGACGGGAAAAGGATGACAGTTGGCGCCCTCTGTCCTGCAATCGTGGACAGACTGCTGAAGCTCTATGCTAAGCAGAGTCCTTAGGCGCCAAGGCGCGCACCTGATCCTGCTACTACTCGTATTGTTTCTTCTCCCACGACGACGACTACTACTACTACTACTACTACTACCACGACAACTACTACTACTACTACTACTACTACTACTACTACTACTACTACTACTACTACTGCCAGCTTGCAATGGTAACGCAATCGTGTCCCCAAGCACCGTCGCGCTAAGTTGCTCACAGCCACCAGCTTGCGATGGTAACGTAATCATGTCCCCAAGCATCGTCGCGAAGTCAAGTTGCTCACAGCCACCAGCTTGCGATGGTAACGTAATCGTGTCCCCAGGCACCGTCGCGAAGTCAAGTTGCTCACAGGCCTCGGCTTGCGATGGTAACGTAATCGTGTCCCCACGCACAGTCGCTAACTTGCTCCCAGCCACCAGCTTGCGATGGTAACGTAGTCGTGTCCCCAAGCATCGCCGCGAAGTGGCTCACAGCCACCAGCTCGCGACGGTAACGTAATCGTGTCCCCAAGTACCGTTTCTAAGTTCCTCACAGCCGCCAGGTTGCGATGGTAACGTGCTCGTGTCCCCAAGCACCGTCGCTAAGCTGCTCGCAGCCACCAGCTTGCGATGGTAACGTAATCGTGTCCCCAAGCACCGTCGTTAAGTTGCTCACAGCCACCAGCTCGCGATAGTAACGTAATCCTGTCCCCAAGCACCTCCACGACGACGACGAGGAGGACGACGACGACTACTACTACTACGAGGATGGTTGCACAAATCTGTACCCACTCAGCCACTCAGCAAAAGAAACTCGAGCAAAACAAAGATTCTCACAACATTAGTATTCCAGTCATACAACTCTGCCACAACAAGAGAAATAACCGAGATCTCAAAGCTGAGGCAATTCAACAGACCAGTAGTTTTGGAAATGAACAAGTCGTGCGCCTTTTTGTGCTGTTTCTGTTGACGGTTACTCCGAGGGCCGCAGGCTGAATCATGGGCATCCGAGCAGAATGGTGGTGCCTTGTGGACAACGGTTGGATGAACGGCAGTCTTGCATTTGCGGCAAGACCAACATGTCCCAAGCTTCACCTACATACGCGACTACAAGACAAGCTAAAGTTCCACTGGCGAATCCAGAAAGACAGAATCATCAAATGCACTGCTCCAATGAACCTCTCTTTCAGCCGGAATGAAACCGTGCAACATTTTGAGCTGTTGCTTTATTGCCCTCACATCGCTGGACTCCTGCGCAGGAATGCTCGCCAGCTCTCTCCCGACGGAATCCTGTTGGCAGCGTTCGATGGAAAACTGAATGACGCAGTTTGCTGAAGTTGCGCAAGACGCCCGATCCCTACAACAGCTCCGGTCACCCAACTAGATCCGCAGCCTACCTTTATGCATGGCGGTGCACACGCTTACGTGAAGCAGAAACTGAGATGATGGCAGGCGTTGATGCTGGGTGATCAGCATGATGAGCGGAAGACGCCTGCTAGGGCGTGGATTGTTGCACCCTTTACCGGGCAAAGGCATCGCTTTGCGCCCTCAGCTCCGAACCCGAGCAAAAGAATCTAAGCGACATCTGGTGCCAAATATGCAGCCTCCTGAATGCAAGCCCCAAGTCAGAAACCCGGTTGCCTAAACCTGAAAACTTTGCCTTTGCGGTGGGTGGAAACACAGGAGCCTGAGTCGAGCAGAACGAAATGCCACACCCAAGAACTGCATTGTTCTGGGGCAAAAGCGCTTCCGCGGCTGCGCTCCTGGATCCACTATGAGGTTTGGTGGTTGTTGGAGGGATTTCACGTTACGGAAACGCAGCCGGCATCCTTCCAGGTCTCGAGGAGCTGTGCAAAGGAGCCTGAGCCACGAACTCTCTCGAAGGTTCTGAATATACTTTATATATATATATATATATACATTCATAATTATGTACGTACGTACATGCTTACTGGGAGCTGGTACCTTAAAACTAGGATCAACAGCAATAGCAACAACAAAAGAAATGATTTCACCGATGACAACCGCTATGAAAATATAATTGTGATGAAGATGAGGGTATTGACACTCTTACTACTGCTAATACGAGAACTAAGACTAAAAATGATACTGAGTAGAATGGAATACAACTGATACTAGTACTACTCCTAATGCTAATGCAACCCTAATCCTGCCGCTGATAATGAATATGATACTAATACTAGTAATAGCAGGACTAACAATAACGACAGTATTAACTATTCTTGGCGTTTGATTTATTGTTGACATTACCGTGGCAAAAAAAGCAAAATGTGACACGAAACAGAATAATGCCAACGAAGCTAACAATAACAACAGCAGCGAAAAGAAGCGCATATTTATCAAGTGGTCGGTATTGCTTTAATAATATAGTCACAAGCATCATAAGAGTAAGAAAATCATGGCAATCGGTTTTCACGAAAGATGACGCGCTAAACGAAAATTATTCTTGGCCTTGAAGCTTGTTCTTTCCCTAATGGCTCTACTAGAGGTGATGACCTCCGAAGCCAAAGATCTTGCCAGTGACTTCACATGCATGCAGTATGCACACAAGATGGACTCCGGAGTTCGGCACAGCATCAAAATAAGCAGTTCGTCACCGACTCCCATTACATGCTGCTTGAGGGACTGCTTCCTTTCTGGGCTCCCGCAGAGTCTTCGAAGTCCATGCTCAACGAACCGCCCCATGATGATGAAGATGATGACGATGATGTTTTGATGGAGACCGCAGCAGCACCGGCGCAACGCAGCCAGGAGCGCGCAGGTCTGAGCCCCGACACTACTCGCGAGAAGAGAATGTACCTGGGCCAAAATCGGGGCTCACTGCGAGGCTGCAAAGTCTTTGAGACCCCGACTCGGCATGATGACGACAAAGAGGCAGAAAGTCAGCTTGAGCTTGAAAACGGCTGGGTCTACTGCCGAGGGTTCAAGGTAAAGGGTTACTGCTTGCGACTCGCGGCTTCGGTTTTCCGGCTGCCTTAGGCAACTGCTCAGAAACGGATTCACACTTACTGCAACTTAATGGCATGGGACTTGCAGACGGACAGTCGGCTGCAACGAACTCTGGCGGGCTTGAGGGCTTTAGAGACTTCAGGGCTTCACGGGCTTTCGACTCGCACACTCGCACAAAGGGGCTTGGGGTGCTTTGGGGGCTTGCAGGCCTATTTTGGGCTGTCGGGGTTTGTGGATGTAAGGACTTCAGGATTCAACGAGGGTGTAGGGCCCACGAATTTAAGTCGGGAGGGTTCGGCTGTAAGTTCTGAGGTTGAAGGTCCAGGCGTAGTGTTTAGGACTCTCGGCTTTTGCGGCTGGGGTGCCCTTTCTAAATGGGTTTGAGAGCTTGTACTGTTTCTCTGTTCGGGTTCAGGAAGCATAGACTGTCTGGAGTTTGGGGCTTCGCGGCTAGGGGTTCCGGGTTTTCGGGCTTGGGTCAGATAATTCTGCGCACTGGGGCTTTACAGAGACCGCTGCGGCATCCGCGGCATCCCCAAAACTGACATGGCCTTATCGGTGTCGGATCCCCCAAGATTGGCAAGCTTTCCGGCGAGTATATTTTTGTTGGAAACACCGGTCCTGAAGTTCTGAACTAATTATATGGACTAAAGTACAGTGTGGGGCATCTGGGAAGTGAGAAACGACAGCTGCGAAGTAGCGATTTGGCCTTGAACACTCTGACAGCCGACACTGGGGAACTTGGGGTGCATGTTGAACTGCTGAACCTGAAGTAGTGCTGAACTCATAAACCCTACAAGCGGGCTAAAAGTCAAGGTATTGGAGCTTTTATTATAGGGTGTTTGGAGTTTGGATTTGCAGCAAAGGAGCAGCGAACACTCCGAACGGCCCACGACTTCTTCACCACACACCAGCAGTACTGCAACCGCTGCTGGCACAGATGCGGGGTCGCTCTCACGGGGGTCGCTTCGGCCCTGCAACGAATTGAAAAATCCAGTAAAAGAACTGTTGCGGTTCCAGGTCTGGGTCTTAAAGCCTGGAATTTCTTGTTCGAAGGAAGTGTTTCGGAACTTTCGTCGTCGTAGGAGGAGGTCGTCGTACTTGTCGTAGGAAGTGGTATGGCATTGATGGCAGCAGTGGGAGAAGTTGTAAACATGGTGGTGGTGGTGGTGGTGGTGGTGGTGGTGGTGGTGGTGGTGGTGGTGGTGGTGGTCGTAGTAGTAGTGGTGGTGGTAGTAGCAGCAGCAGCAGTGGCAGTAGCAGCAGCAGTAGCAGTAGCAGTAGCAGTAGCAGTAGCAATCGCAGTCGCAGTCGCAGTCGCAGTCGCAGTCGCAGTCGCAGTGGCAGTGGCAGTAGCGGTGGCGGTGGCGGTAGCAGTAGCAGTAGCAGTAGCAGTAGCAGTAGCAGTAGCAGTAGCAGTAGCAGTAGGAGTAGGAGTAGGAGTAGGACTAGGACTAGGAGTAGGAGTAGGAGTAGGAGTGGCAGTAGCAGTAGCAGTAGTAGTAGTAGTAGTAGTAGTAGTAGTAGTAGTAGTAGTAGTAGCAATAGCAGTAGCAGTAGTAGCAATAGCAGTAGCAGTAGTAGCAGTAGTAGCAGTAGTAGCAGTAGTAGCAGTAGTATCAGTAGTAGCAGTAGTAGCAGTAGTAGCAGTAGTAGCAGTAGTAGCAGGAGCAGTAGTAGTAGTAGTAGTAGTAGTAGTAGTAGTAGTAGTAGTAGTAGTAGTAGTAGTGGTAGTAGTAGTGGTAGTAGCGGTAGTAGCGGTAGCAGTGGTAGTGGTGGTGGCAGTACTTGTGTACTGGTGGTACCCAAGTTCTGTCACCCTGTGTTGCCGCTTCTGTGGCCGATACAAGGAGGTCACAGCAGCCAGCATGCGTAGTAGTAGTAGTAGTAGTAGCAGTAGTAGTAGTAGTAGTTGTGGTTGTTGTAGTAGTACTAGCAGTAAGTAGTAGTACCCTAAAAACCGCCGCATTGTGTACAGTCGCGTAATTTCCAATGGAATCGTGTTCCCACGACCGCGCGTGAGCACATGAAAGCCTCGTGCTCTCTGTCTCAAGCAGCCTTAAGAGACTTCCAGGGCAAAGGCCGACAGCGCCACTGAAACGGTCATCAGGAAGGCCTCAGACGCTGGGCCAATGAGCATGCTGCATGCTCCGTCCTCAGCTCTCTTTGCTCTGTTTTTGCCGGGAAGGCTTCGCACACAGCGAGCAGCTTGTACTGCTTGTACACCTTTCTTTGATCTGTTGCCCTCTCTTGCCGTTTCTGTGGCAGATACAAAGGAGGTCACAGCAGCCTGCATGCGTAGTAGCGGCAGTAGTCGCAGCAGGAGCAACGACGTTTAGGACGACGACTGCTACGACAGCGTTTGAACAACACATGCTTCGTGGGGCACCACTGGCGCCACTCATCATGAAACCAAGAAGCAGTAGCCTCAACTCGCGGAGGCATCTCATGACCAGTTGACTTGACGACAACCTGGCCATCAGGCAGACAAGCCAGGAAGCAGACCGTGCAAGGCAAACAGCAGCCCTGTGCAAGGCGGTCCTTCCCGCTGCCCTTCTCCTTGAACCTAAGGTCCTGCGGAAGGAGCGCCCTTTACCCTAACCCCTAACCCGCACATCTCTTTTCAGCATGTCTGTGTCGTGTTTCAACCTACCACGTCGAGCCTCGTTGTCGGTGATCAAGGCAGCCAAAGCTTCGCGATCATCTGCCTGGTGCAGTCGTCCTAGGCTCCTAGGGTTGAGGGTGTTCCACGTGCTTGCTCCCGTCCTCGCCGGCCGTCGGCAAAGCTTGCTGCTGTCTTTGCTTTGGGGTATTAGGCTGTCTGTGGTGACCCGATGCCTTTGACCGGCAGCTTACACTTCGAAGAGCTGTTCGCAACCATCTCCTGAGGCGCTACTCAGGAGTTCTTCAAAGCAAGTTTGACAACGTCCTACAATCTTTGGCTGTGCTGGCGCAGTGGTGAGCCAGGCTCAAACAGCGAAATGGATGTAAGCCCGACTGGCAGCACCATGCATTCGTGTCAGCGGGGCCTCAACCTTGAACCTCAGGCCCTACATTCATCCTCAAGAAGGGATTGTCGGGGTTTGGGCTTTAGCCTTTATGGTTTGGGATTTAGTCTTAGGGTTTTGTGATGCTTGGGCGTTTACCAATTTGATGCGAAAGCTGACTTACCGCCTCCACATCCGACATGTCAGACTGCGTTTATGACGAAATTACGGTCTCAGGTACAAACATGCCGTTGAGTCAGGCGCGACGCTAGGAATGCTTAGTGTATTCATTCAGCGCAACGCCTGTTCTGCAAACGTGATGGTGTTATCATTATCCAAAAGGGCCCTGGATGTCCGACATCAGGACATGTATTACAACGTTCTGACAACTTATCAGACATGCGATGTGAGATTCGAGGCCGTGCATCCTGTTAGCAGACCTGCAAGCTCTGAGAAATCAAATCCCAGTTTCGCGTGCTGTAGGCTGTAGGCATTTATTGAACGTCATGATTCTTATCATCTGCAACCAGGACCGAGCACAAGCAGCGCCTCTGGGCATGACGGGTGCTCATCTCTGCACCCTGAGCGCCCTTCATTCACGGGAAAGGCAGCTCAACGGGCAGCTTTGCTGCTCTGAAACGTTCGCTGGCAGCGCGTTTCAGGCCGACTCAGGAGTAACGTCCTTTCCAGTCATAAAGTCTACGGCGGAGCAACACTTACGAAACGCTCGAAATGATAGGATGCTATATGCTTCCACTGCACCTTGCAATTAAGGAATTTTCGCGTAACTGAGCCTCACCTTTTTTCTGCCCTTGCCAGCACGATTGATTCGTTGGCGAGAGAGACATCGCCGCAGGTAGTTCATGGTAATTCGTGCCCTAAACCTGCAGCATCACCTTCAGCCCCGGGCTGATTGCCTCGGGTGATGGCCTGGAACCCAATGCGTGGGATTGGTTGATCAAGGACAGGTCCTATGCAAGCGATTTGATGTCGTTCGCATGAGATTTGCAAGCTCCCAATGCTCAAAGCTGCTTGGAGCACCCCAGCCAGTTTCAACAAAACCGGCACTCCGCATCATCAAGATACGTCACACAGATGTCAAGGCACAGGTCTGCGCGGAATGCAAAGGATGTTTTAAGGTTCAGGCTGCTCAGGGCACCTACATCAAGGAGCAAAGTCGAAACCTGTAGGAGCTGGAAGAGAAAGCATGTGCCACGGGAACCAGCCAACCCCAGCAACGCCCATTTCGCACGCACCGCACCGCAGTAAGGATGGCCCTGCCCTCCCCGCATTTCTCGCAAGGCTATTGGAGAACTACACTTGCTGCAACGCCGCCTCAATATCTGGCACTTTTTTCGCAAAGGGCACCAAAGGAGTTGCTTCCTTAGCATACTGCCTGCAGATTCGCTTGATTTTCATGTCGCAACTGCTCAACCATCCCACGCGGTTTGTCAACGGTAAAAACCCTTCCTGAGTCCAAAAGTTGTCTGAACCGGCCAATGCTTTCAACAGGACGTATTTGAAACCTTGTCGCGCCGCCATCTCATACATCCTTTCGGCAATTTCTGCACCAACTGCTAGCCCACAGCTTCCGCAGGACACCAGTTCGCAAATGCCTTCACCCAAACTCCGATACACCAATCCAGCCCACGATCGAATCGCGAAAACTGCCCAATTGCCTTCATGGTTCCACCTCATCCATGTTGGTGGGTCTGCTATGCCCATTCGGCGATACATTGTGGCCGCGCAACTCTCGGCCAAGCTTGGGTCGACATTGCTACTATCGAAAAGGATGGTTTGCCCCGCTTCAGCTGCCTCGCGAACCTGCTCTTGACGGAACCTTAACTCCTGAAATGCATCCCTTCGTTGCTCAGATTCTGACCACAACTCGGCCCCGCGGCGTGCCAATCGCCATCCAAGACTCCACCCAAGGTTTTGTCGGCGCTGTTGCCGTTGCGTGTCTTTCCGAGAATACACCAGGGCCACAATTGCCAGGAAGAAGGCAAACCATCCAACACAAGCGAACAGCCTCCAAAACCCGTCCTGGTGCGCTGGCTGAGCTGGCTGCGTCGCCAGAAAACTCGTCGCATCTCCAAATCGCGGATGTCCGGCGACGTCGGTGAGGCACCGGTGGTCAAATGGCAATGGCCCATTGGGGGCATCGCACACTGTCACGAACATGGCGCCCCTCAAACAGCAATGCCGAATTGAAGCTGTCAAAGCTGCACCTCAACATTGTGCTGCACCATGCACAAAAATACACCTGCATGGAAACGACCCAATCCTGTGGGTTGGTTTCAACACTGCGTGTTGCAATACAAGTCGTGCCCTGTTCAGCAAGAAGTCTGGCAACAACGCAAACAACGTTCTAGCCAGTCATCAAGTCTACGGCGGAGCAACACATATGAAACGCTCGAAATGATAGGATGCTATATGCTTCCACTGCATTTTGCAATTAAGGAATTCTCGCGTATCTGAGCCTCTCCTGTTTTCTGCCCTTGCCAGCACGATTGATTCGTTGGCGTGAGAGACATCGCCGCAGGTAGTTCATGGTATTTCGTGTCCTAAACCTGCAGCATCACCTTCAGCCCCAGGCTGATTGCCTCGAGTGATGGCCTGGAATCAAATAGCGGTCATGACTCTTATCATCTGCAACCAGGACCGAGTACAAGCAGTGCCTCTGGGCATGACGGGTGTTCATCTTTGCACCCTGAGCGTCGCCCTTCATCCACGGGAAAGGCAGCTAAACAGGCAGCTTTGCTGCTCTGAAACGTTCGCTGGCAGCGCCTTTCAGGCCGAAGCAGGTGGACTTGCTGAGATGCGTGGAGCTTGAAACTTATAGTCACGGACAAGTCCAGAACAGGCGGCAGACAGGGCCGACAACTTCGAAACTGATCTTTCTACGAGGACTTCGCCAGACAACCACGTGAAGGCCAGCATTCGAAGCCGCCGTTCCGGTGACAGCCCAGCGCAGTAGCAACTAAGACCCTTTGGCTCCTGGCCGACGGGGTAACGGAGAGGGTTCTATTCAATGCGTGTTCTCGCAGCAGCACTCCAGCGCTTTGAATTTGCTTTCAGAACGGATGTCCTGCAGCCAGGTGGGTATGTAAAGTCTAAGGTTCCTTCGTGGGCTAAAGCATGCAACAGCAGCCAAAGCCCCGGGATGATGGATACAGAAAGTCAAGGTTACACGTGTAGAGCAAAGCCTTTCCCGACCCATCGTGGAGCACCGGCGACGTCGGTAGTTCGAAAGTGCTGAAAAGGCTCGGTGGAATAGATATGATTCCCCCGGGGCCCACAATGGAGACACAGAGGCTGAGTACAGCGAGATAGAGTGGGATACAGGTTATTCTCGAACGAAGGCATTGGCTTCCACTGCCCACATGCCTGCACCGGAAACCTTTCGTCCAAATATCCCGACCCTGAACCCGCTCTCCCGGAACCCCTTTGACACCATTTATGACCCCGTTTGCGCCTCGCCGGCCTCATCGTCGTCCAGCAGGTGGACGATTTGGTGCGCACTGACTTCGTCAAAGCCCAGCACCTTTAGAGCTCTGCAGAAAACTTCGGAGCTAGAGGCCGTGGGGTGGAGGGTAGGGTTCAGGGTTTAGCAATTGGGGCCTAGGGCTCCGAAATTCGCTTTATATTGAATTCTGTACTCTCGTGTGCCCCGTTTAGGCTTCTTCCTGGGAGAAGCAAAGAAGTTTGGGGCTTGGAGCTCGGTGTGTGGCTTCAGGTCGTAGAGCTTTGGGAAGTTATGGCGTCGAATGTGGGGTGCAGCTAGAGGCTCGCAATAGATCTTATGAAGATTTCATAGTCACGGAGCTGCTTGTCCGAATTTCCACCGGAAGCTGTTGATAGCGATACTCTGTTGAGAGCAAGCCTTGAACAGCGACAGGTACATGATCAGAGAATTGTGGCTCAGGACAACATGCTGCACCATACCGTACACATAACCAACAACATACTACAACACGTGGATCAACGATGCTCCTGCTGCACATCGGCAAGGGTCCCGTCTGCCAAGGTGTTCGCTTACTTTCCTGTTAGAGCGCTGGGGGCTCTCACATTTGGTGCAATGTTTGACACTCTGATGGTCTAGCACCTTGTTTGACAAGATTCTAGATGGGTCTACCGTACTCGAGTCAGCACTGGGGTTCATCTGTCAAGCATCGCGGGGATCTTTCTTATTGCTCAACTCGTCACAGCCCATGACCCTCTATGGCGAGTTCCATTCTTTCAGAAGATGCGCATGTGTGCATAACATAGCTGCCACGCTACATCCAGGAGACTATTGGGCAGCGAAGCCGGGGACCATTTTACGAGCGCGCCGATCGCTGCAGCTGTAAGATTCAGAATTTGTGTAGCAGACCCAGTGCTTCCTGGCCTCTTTTTGAAACCTGCATCTTGCGTTCTATGCTTTGCTCTTTGGGTTACAAGGGTTCGGGATTTGAGGATTAAGGGCTGCCAAACCCAAAAGGTCAGATCATCGAGGGGCTGCAGGGCTGGGGTGCGGCATGAGTCGTTGGAACCCTAAACCCCATATTTGGAACCCCTTAATCTCTGGTGAAACATGTCTGCATCTGCGGCAATACAGCAGCCGCACTTGAAGTCACCTCGGTTAACGAGGACAGGGTTTGGAATTCCTTCTCCAGATCCGCATATTGACAAGTTGCACTACACCATGCAAATTCAAAAGCCTTCATCCTAAAGCCAGAACCCACGTCCGCAGCCACACGCCTACAAATCCCAGCTTTCTTCTTGCACTCCTTGGTGCTTCCAAAGCTGTGAATTTAGGATTGCCGGCTGTTGGGACCATTTTGGGATACTCCACGAAATGGCAGGGCACGGATCAACCAACATCAAATGTCTCAAAGCCTGCATCCCGCTCCACGGTCGCTGAAGTCGTAGGATCAAATCCAATACTTCTTGGGAACGCATCAGGGCCAAAAGGTAGTTCAGCGCGACTTCTGAGTCGGAGACTTTAGACCCACAAACCCGCAAATTCGACACACTGCACATAAAACCGCTGAAGTCACAAGCAACAGTGTAGAAGCCTCCGAACCCCATCAACTATCAAGCTCCAAAACCGAAAGCATTGGCCCTATACAACCTCAAACCGTCAAATGCTCGACCAGAGCCGCGAATGCAGAACTGGGGTTTACTCTGAGTCTCAACGTACTCGCAACGATTCGAAAGACGCTGGGTTTGCAGACCTAGTGTGTGGAGGAACTGGGGCTGGATACCGATTGCGGACGCAGTCGTGCACCGAAGCCGACCGGTAAGATGGCTGTGAATCAGATGACAGAAGAGAAATGCACTCGGCCTTCGAAAGCAACCTGTCCAAAACCGCCTCGGTCAGTTGCTGCCGCCCTCCAAAATTAAGACAGTGCGATCCCTTAGCACGAAGCCCACACAAAACCCTCTGGATCCCAACCCCTGCAACCATGAACAAGTGCTCAGTTCACAGCGCAAGGCTTAAAAAGCTGCAAGCCATATCTGACCAATGCCTTTGGCTGGGTGTCTCTGGAGGGTTTAAGGAAAAAGCCCCCAAGCTCATAATCCCGAGACGTTGAATCCCAAGAACCAGGACAAGTCCCGAAGACCGCACATCTACCCGGCGCTCTGAACACCAGAAGCCCAAGACACGATTCCTCAACTCTTGTTTCCCATGTCTATTCCCAGAGACCCAAGACGCCAACTAGACAGCTGTGCGTCTGTTTATGTGAGGTCCTCGTGTTCTGCATGCTGTGCTTTCTGGGGTTAAGCGTCTGTGTCTCGCGTGCTGCGCATTTTGCACAGTCTAATTGCATGGCAAAACAGGGTGCAAAAGGCGATCGGTGGTGGTTGTCATGCTGGATCGGGTCACGGCCACAAACCAAAACATGGCAATACCGCGAGACAATGAACAGATGCAGTGTTGGCATAGATGTTTTTGGGTCTAAAGCCGCACCCAATGAGCACACGACACTGTACTTGGAAGCCACCAGACCAGTGGCATTTCCAGTTCTGGCGATGGAAATGCGGGACATCAAGGTTACGGAAACAGCTGGGAAACAGCACCACAACCGAAGCTGATGGGCGAACATGGGGAAACGGACACAAACTGGGTTCAAAAGCACGGAGGCAGGTTAGCATGTCTCTCGCCTGATGTCGACACCATGTATTGCCATATCGTTCACGCCTTTCTTCTGCCACAATTTTTGTCCATGCTCGCCGGTTTCCCCCTACCCCGACACCTGTCGCGAACACAGTCCAAATTCTTGGGTTTTTCTGGTGTCTAGAGGCTGCAGATATCTTCGTGCTGCGCTGGCTTCTGGATATATTCGCCGTAGTGCGACTGATTCACGCTGCTCTGTCCTTCCTTGCTTGCCCTTTCCCCTCCTCCCTTTGTCACTCCTTCCTTTCGTCGGTCCTTCTTTCATCTTCTTCTCAGGCCTTGTTCATCTCTCCATCCTTCTTTTGTTGCTGCGTCCCCTCGGTTCTCCTCCTCAGTCCCGATTCGGCGTTTCCCCCAATCTATCCAACCTGACAGTAGCGCAAACCCTTCAAAACATGTACATGAGAAGGCACTGAGGCATGGAACCTCCATTCCAATAATCTGCCGAGCTTCAGTCACGCCGGCCAGCACGGGGGCGCAACAATTTGCAGGGGCGCGATGTATGGAGCCTCAAGATGGAAGTGTAGGTTTGGAAATACCGGGGCTGGACACGCATGAATGCATCAAGTTGCGACGAGGGCATCACATGCAAAGTGTTGTCCAAATCTTTTCGAACTGGAGTTGAACTCATCATCAAGCCAAGACGCACCGTAACGTGGAGGTGCGATGGGTGGGGCACCGGGTCCCTTAGCATCAGAAGCACAGCTTTTCGCTGTTCGTTTGTCTTGTGGCATGGAAAAAAGCCGTCTTGATTTGCCAAGCTGCTTCGACCATTAGCCAAAAGGGCGTCCATCCTGAAGCACGCTTGAGAATCTCGAATCAGTAGCAAACCACCTGTCATCAATCTCAGATTCGGAGTCCTGGTAAGCAGCCTTGCTGGCAATGCCCGAGTTGCTAGAATCAGTGCTGCCTTGCAATGAGCCCAAATCCGAAGCTTTTCCACTGTTAAAGCCAATACCCGCAACCAGCCTTGAACTGGCCTCTGGTATACAAAGTCCCAGACCTGCTGCTGACAAAGGTTCCTACGCTCACACCATCTTGCCAAAAGAAGGTCCGGGAGCACCCAAACCCAAACTCTGAACAACTGCGAACCTGATTACCGTGATCCGCGACTTAAAGCCTGCTTTTCACAATTACTTGCGCCTACAACATATGTACTCACATTTTGAAACACTGACTGTTCTACTCTACTATGCACAGAACAACTACATTTTGATGTCCCCCGGTTGCTATGCCTACGGCGAAAATATAACCTTTGCGGCTACTATGACGGACTATTGTGGCTGCTATGAGGCTGCCCATACCACTTCCAAAGATATTGCTGCAAAACTGCATAGTGTAAGTTGCTGGTGTTTCCGATACTTGCTGCTCAACTACTGCGATAGCCAGTATGGCCGTCATTGCGACTTAAAACAGCCATGACTTCCATGGCAAGATAGATGTCGTTCTTGAGGTGCTACGATTACTACTATTGCATCCTGCTCTCGTTGATATGTCTCTCGTCACTTCTGTTACCATCCGCTTATGTGGGAAGCATCCGATATATTGCTAGTATGCCCGTTACCGCAACTACTATCCCTCTTGATTTTCATGCGGTTCACGATGATGCTGCTGTTGCTGCAACTATTGATTCTTACTTCTTGCCCCTAGCTGTTCCTACGACTATCATGCCCTCGTTCCGAGTCTTGTAATATGTATCATGTGCAATGATTCTCCTGCTGTTGTCTGTCGTGCGCCGGTCACAGCCCTCCCCTCTTCCTCAACTCACCCAAAGTCCGCCGTGTTGTGGTTTGTCTTGCAGCGTTCTAGTTCTATCTGCCGATCCGTTTGTTGGACTTTCTTTCTTGCAGTCTGCCTCCGAGCTTCGTCACGATGGCAGTGGCAGGTGGTTTCTGCAGAGGGAGACGTAGAGGGCTTCGGTATACAAGCTAAAGCAACAATTAGCATCCTTTCTTATGCAATTCGAGCAGAACACGCTGTCTCCACAGTGCAAGGCTTATCCAACCTTTGCATA
The DNA here is from genome assembly GCA_905221615.1 of Symbiodinium sp. CCMP2592. Classification (NCBI taxonomy): domain Eukaryota; class Dinophyceae; order Suessiales; family Symbiodiniaceae; genus Symbiodinium; species Symbiodinium sp. CCMP2592. The sequence continues at coordinate 189,480 of CAJNDT010000419.1, forward strand.
ACATCATCCCTCCAGCCCCCTTGCTCACGGCTCGGAGCTTAGATCGCAGAAGCATAGATCCCAAGCGATAAAGCGCAACAACGAGACAGACGACCGAGACCAGACGAAGGAGACACCACCACAAGACTAGCAGGAGATTAGCAGGAAAACACCCGGAAACCGGTTGGAGATCAACAGGATAGAGTAGTGCCACACCTACGGTCGTTCCCGATGCACTGGCGACATTTAGTGTTCCACGGGCACGCTTACCCAATGCTGCCCCACATGGTCTGGTGGATTTCGAGTGTCTTCGGGGCACTATCTTGGTTCCCTTCACGTGCTGTCAAATGATTCAGCATTCTAAAAACCGGAGCGCTTCCCTCGAACTGGCAGGGTTTCGAGGCCAAAATCAAGGCTCGTGGGATTTGCTGCAAATCGCGCTTGCCGGAGCACGTGGCCACGCCGGGAGTCATGGAACATGCGCGAGCAATCTAGCAACGGAAAGCAGCGGGAGCTGGACATTTCGCTTATGCCTCTGGGGTTTCAACTTCTTAACTCCGACCGTGCGAACTCCGTGGTTTGTACTCCACCTTGTGGGTAAAATGTGCAGTTCAGAGTAGAGGAGCTTGGATTTTAAAGTTATCGGGTTTAGAACCGCAAAGCTTTCGGGCGCGAGGGCTTGAAGTGTTCTGAGTCTCAACAGCGAAAGCACCACTGCACCGCCCGTCGTGAAGGACAGTCATGACCTGCCACAGTGGCGGCTGACGACGCTCGACAATATACTCTACACCTCGAGTTCTACGTCAAGTTTTCGGGAATCGGCTGGACAGCTTTGGGTCTGTCTGGCTTTCAATGCTGGCTTGAGGCCAAGACATAGGGCGCTGCTTAGCATCGTGAAATTTTGGCATTTGGTCTCTGGAAGTTTTGAATTTGCATCTGGTGTCTGGGTATGGGCTTGTGAAATACGGCTGTCGGCTTTCGGGCTTACGCTGCTGGGTTCAAGGGGTGGAGATTGAAGATTAAGGGTTAAGACTGGGTGTGTTGTTGGTTGCGAGGCCTTGTGGCTCTAAGGTTTTGACGTTAAGGGTTGAAGGCTTTGGCTTAGAAGTGGCCGTGTTGGGCTTGCCGGGTTCAAGTTTGATAGTTTCACAGGCTTAGGGTCACGGGTCTCAAGGCCCGTGTGTTTTGGATTGACATGGGCTCTACGGTCTGAGAGTCTGGACTTCAGGTCTCGAGCGGGGGTCTATCTGTGCGGTTTAGTACGGCTTAAAGAGCAGGACCAGGATTTACAAGCTTTGCACCGTAAGAGCTTATTGCCTCTCGGAATCCTCCGAAGGAGAATAGAAACGGATCAAGCAAGTTAGCCGTCATCCCCACTGTTGAGTCTAGATGACCAGCACAAGCCCAAAGTCCGAAGACCGGCTGCAGCCCCGAACTCTCGAGCCTTATGCCCTAAACCCGTATCACCACAATCCAGACCCTCCACCTGCAAACATGACAACCTAGAGCCCAAGACCTTTCTTCCAGTCCACCACAAAGCAAAATACACTTTGCACAGTCATCTTTTCTTCCAGCCCTGCTACAGGAACTGGACCCAGAGCGCCCTCAGTCGAAAACAGCTCAAGCTCATGCAAAAGCTCAGACTCATGAGCCAGGCACCCCCAGTCTCCCAGCAGCTTATCCTACGGAGCCACACAGGCAGGTTTTGCCCAAGCTACCCACCTCGATCGTCACTCGTGGCAAGATCGACATGAATCCTCAGGCCGAAGCTTCACATTTCCATCCACCCTTGGTCTGTTGTGAGAAGTCACAAGCAGGCAGTCGGGTCACAGAATGCGACGTCCTGCACGACTGCGCAAGACTGACCAGGATGACCTCGCAATAGCCGACAGCATTGGCCAACGGAGGTTGGAGCATCTGTTGAAGCATGTCGGAATAACGGCTCCGACGGATCGAAGCAAGATGTGAAAAGCACATGAACAGCAGCATTGCCTGACAGGTCCACCATGAGAATTCCGCGGATGGCAGGGTAGATGCCCACGAATCTTGCTGCCAACCCGCACGACATCAGAGGGAACCAGAGAAAATCGTTCTGCAAACGGGTGCAATAGAGGCTCCAGCGGCAGAACTTCGCTCAGGATCTCGGGGCAATTTGCTTTCCAGAAGTGCATCCCCCAGACGTGTCGTGCTTTCGCTGCCAGGCTGCACATGTTGCAAAGCAGGGATAATTCCAGTGTCGTTCGGCCGTCAATCCTTTCAGAAAGGTACACTTCGACATGTCAGGGGAGAAAGAGCTGGGCATCACACGCCTTCATGGACACAAGTCCGGATGAAGTTTGGCCCCCATGCCTCATTCGGAACACCCCCTTCAGGACCTTCAGGATTGCCTTAGGCCCTCAAGGAGTAACATCTGTAGCCTTTGCATAAGTGTTGACGTGCAACCGCGGCTCATTCTCAACAAGATTAGCCGCCCGATAATCTAGACTCCGCCCATGAGAAAGACCATCCTCAGGTAGTTGGGCTGCTGAAATGGGCCAAGGATATGAGTACCGCATAGACGGGACATGGCACGTGACCAAATGAACCCCGGACGCCCTCACGCAAGCAGCCTCAAGAGACTTGCAGGGCAAAGGTCGACAGCGCCACTGAGACGATCATCAGGAAGGCCTCAGGGGCTGGGCCAATGAGCATGCTGCATGCTGCGTCCTCGGCTCTCTCTGCTCTCTTTTTGCTGGGAAGGCTTCGCACACAGCGAGCAGCTTGTATACCTTTCTTTGCATTGTTGTCCTCTCTTGCCGTTTCTGTGGCAGATACAGCAGACACGCACTATGCCCTCGGAAGGTTAGTAGCAATTGTCGTGCATGTGGTCGTGGTAGTGGTGGTGATGGTGGTGCTGGTGCTGGTGGTGGTGCTGCTGCTGCTGGTGATGATGGTGGTGGTGGTGGTGATGGTGGTGGTGGTGCTGCTGCTGCTGCTGGTGATGATGGTGGTGGTGGTGCTGGTGGTCCTGCCGCTGCCGCTGCTGCTGCTGCTGCTGCTGCTGCTGCTGCTGCTGCTGCTGCTGGTGCTGCTGCTGCTGGTGCTGGTGCTGGTGCTGGTGCTGGTGCTGGTGCTGGTGCTGGTGCTGGTGCTGGTGCTGGTGCTGGTGCTGGTGCTGGTGTTGGTGCTGGTGGTGCTGCTGGTGGTGGTGGTGGTGGTCGTGGTCGTGGTCGCGGTCGCGGTCGCGGTCGCGGTCGCGGTCGCGGTCGCGGTCGTGGTGGTGGCGGTGACAGTAGCAGCAGGAACAACGACGTTTACGACGACGGCTGCTACGACGACATTTGACGGGAGCAGTTTGGGTGGGCATCACTGGCGGCACTCAACATGAAAAAAAGAAGCCGTGGCAGTGAGGCAGATCGTGACCTCAAGACTGGCCTGATGTGCAAACACTCAACAATTCTGCAACTTTAGGCTGAAAACGAATTCCAAACGAGGACCCGTGCTTGCGAGGGCACCAATCACTTGTTCGAGTCGTACAAACTCTTGCTCGTTCTACCCAATACAAAATAGTCATCCCACATACACACAAACATAAGTGCAAACATACATACATAAATACATTGAGACATGCAGACACACAGATAGACAGGCAGACAAACAGGCAGTCAGGCAGCAAGACAGACAGACAGACAGACAGACAGACAGCCACCCTGCTAGCCAGAACGAGAGCTAGATAGATAGATAGATAGACATGCAGACAGAGCCGCTCTGGGTCTGCATTAATTAGTGACTACTAACATTCACTCCGGCCTGAAACCGAACATGCAGACAGATAGACATGCAGACAGACGGAGAAAGACAGACAACCAGGCAGACGGACAGACATACAGAATTACAGAATCTCATATATATGCGCACATGTGTTTATGCATCGTGTGTGACCGCGAGAAGGACCGTGATTAGAACATCAGCGATTGTCACATCTGCGATTCTCAACATGCTACCATGCCCATCAGAATAGGGACGCTCAAGCCTTGCAAAAAACAGTAGCGGGAGTGATGCCAGCACACCAGCTGTCCTGATCTTCCGTAGCAATGCAAGCATCAGCATCATGGTGGTAGTCAGGTGTCCTGAAGAATAGGTAAGCCTCACAATAAAGACATGAGAACGAGGCTGCCAATCCACTGGTCCCAACACACCATAACCGCAGAACGATAACGAACCAGAACATGAAACTCGCCCTCAGCTTCTGGCTGGCTGAGGGCGGGCCCAAGTCTGCACACGGATCACTCCTAAGCGAACCTGTATTAACCTCTGGCCCCGCAAAGCGCTCAAAGTCCAATCATACTGCTCTTGCATGTATCACAGCCGTGAAAACAACGAGCATTTGCTGCCCATGACCACCTGCTATGTCTGACCCTGATTTGCGGAGAACCACGATTCATCCTGCCTGTTTCTTGTGCGCGATGGCTTTTGGGACGGCCTGCGGCATGGCATGTGAGAGGCACAAGTCTGCCGCAACAGAGGGGGAAATTGTGCAAACAGTTTCGAGAACCAGCATCGAAGTGATATGCAGCACCGTCCGGAACCTTATGACGTGTGCCAGGCCACACCCTCAACCCTGCTCCAAGGTTGAGACTTGCACAGCCCAAGCATGCATTCTCGGCAAGTCTGACAGCCATGAAGGAGGTGCCTCCAAGTTCCGCGCCAAGATCGTCACAGGACCTTGAGATCTCTTGGTGATGCTTCGAGAGGCATTCCAGCGCCACGTGTTGGACAAATGGTCATCAAAAGGACAGAATGTTGGTACTAACGTAATTGCTCGCTGGACTTCGACTTTGGCTGGGTGCTTTGCTTCGAGCACACAGTACAAACTGAACGAGAGTCCCGAAAGTGCTCAGAGCAACAAAAACATCAAAGGTCATCTCATCCGTACAATCATCCATCCGCCCATCCATCCATCTTCCCTAACTTGCATCCATTCACAAATCCCTGCACCCACCGGTGCATCCATCTATCATCTATACATCCATGTATACCTTTTAAGCCTATCCCTTCATGCATTCATCCTTCCTCCATCCGTCTACTCATCCACCCGTGCATCATCCGCCAATCTGCTTCCGCCATGGTGATTCAATACCACGCCCAGAAGCTCCCCCCACCCCGCTGTTGTGGCGGTGTTCAGACGAGATTCGGGAGCACGGGCAACATGCTTGCCCCAAGTGTTGAAAGGACCCGACCAACATCTTTCCTTCACGCACTTGCAAGATTTAACGCATTTCGAAGCTAAACTATTGCGGCGCCCAACATTCAGCGCCTGGATACACCACGTCCCACTGGCAGGTCGTCATTCGGAGGCCAACATGAGGCCCAATTTACCATGGTTCATGCATATGCACGGACGACGACACATGTCGCATCAACCGAGGTGGTTGTAACTCTGAACACAACAACCGTCGAGGCACCACACGCGAGCACAATTTGCACCAGAATGATTCCCTCATGTACTGGCACACTTCAGGACATGACTGGGGGCCAAGAGCGAGTCGTCACGGCCACAAAATCCTTGCCTCATGTGCCGAGAGGGTGGTCCATTGGAACACGAATCGTCAGCCCACCACCGGGCCAGCGCAATTTCACGTGACCCATCACGCTGGTATCAGGAAAGCGCGATCTTACGATGGTCGGCGATTCCCACCAGTCTTGCACAGTGCTCTGGCAGATAGTACAAATTAAGGCAACCTCACGAGAACCAACGCCATGCAACGTCACGACAACCTGACCTCCAAGAGACATGTTCACATCAACAGCAACCCATCATGCCGTGCAAACAACCTTTGTGGAGAAAACCTTCGCCACGCTGTTGGGAGCAAGTGTGCCGCTGTTCAACACAGGACAACTTGAGGCTCGAGTCCTAGACTTCTCGGGCTTCCGAGTGCCTTCCAGGCTTACGACAAACTCCACATAAGATGGGTGATCAGGCCTTAAGACTTAAGGTCTTGCAAATGTCAAGTTCCCAGGAATTGGCTGGTACATAAGTGAGCCCTCGAGACACACGAGAAAGTGTTGTGCGATCCTTGTGGCATGGAAGCATTGTGCCCATGCTTTTCGCACTACTTCCCGCGCCGCACTTCGGCTGTGGGTGGGTGAAACATGAGTTGCAGGAGCACAAGACTCGCGAGTCTGCGAGTCTAATGGCATTCCAGCTACTTGCCAATATTGTGCAAATTACAGTAGTACCAATAGTGTGAACAGTACTAGTGGTACTGATTGCACTGGTGATACTGGTAAACTAATTAGAAGAGCTGCTCATAAAACTCGTACGAATAGGACCAGCAGTCGCACTAGCAGCAGCCGTACTTTCGGTGGTAATTAATCGCAGTAGTGGTAGCAGATCGCAGCTGTAGCAGCAGTCTTCGTCGTCATCACCGCATAGTCATCGCCACAGTCGTAGTCGCAGTCGCTGTGGTAGTGGCTTAGCTGTAGCGATAGCGGTAGGGTATAGCGGTGGTCGTAGTTGTGGTCGTAATCGTAGTCGGAGTAATGGTAGTGGTAAACAGCTATAGTGGTTCTGGTAAACTAATTGGAAGAGCTGCTCATAAAACTCGTACGTATAGGACCAGCAGTCGCACTAGCAGCAGCCGTACTTTCGGTGGTAGTTAATCGCAGTAGTGGTAGCAGATCGCAGCTGTAGCAGCAGTCTTCGTCGTCATCGCCGCATAGTCATCGCCACAGTCGTAATCGCAGTAGCTGTGGTAGTGGCTTAGCTGTAGCGGTAGCGGTAGGGGTATAGCGGTGGTCGTAGTTGTGGTCGTAATCGTAGTCGGAGTAATGGTAGCGGTAAACAGCTATAATGGTTCTGGTACTTGTGGTACCAGTAGTACCAGTAGTAATAGTACTAGTACTAGTACTAGTGCTAATACTAGTAGTAGTCGTCGTAGTGGTAGTGGTAGTGGTAGTGGTAGTAGTAGTAGTAGTAGTAGTAGTAGTAGTAGCAGTAGTAGTAGTAGAAGTGCTACGAGCAGTAAAAGTAGCAAGACTAGTAAGAATAGCAAGAGTAAGACGCGTAGTAGGAGCAGTAAGAGTAATAACACGTAGCAAGAATAGAAAGAAAAGGAAGAGTAGTATGAGTAGGAAGAATAGTAAGAGTTGTATAAGAATAGTAAGAGTAGCATCAGTAGCAAGAGTAGTAAGAGCAGTAAGACTAGTAAGAGTAGTAAGAGTGGTAAGAGTAGTAAGAGTGACAAGAATAGTAAGAGCAGTAAGAGTAGTAGGAGCAGTAGTTGTGGTAGTAGTAGTAGTCATAGCAGTAGCAGTAGTAGCGGTAGCAGTAGTAGTAGCAGAACAAATAGTAGTAGCAGCAGCAGGAGTAGCGGTAGGCATCACCTTTGCACTTGACCTGTCACAGGCATTCGATACTGTCTCCCGTAGCGAAATCTTGTCTCTGCTAGATGAACTAGGCGCGGATCCACCCCTGCAAAAACTGATACACGGCCTACATCATCGATCCAAGTACAGGCTCCATTCTCAAGGGGCATACAAGGATGTGGAAACTACCACGGGCATCAAACAAGGCTGCAAGCTGGCCCCCACGTTGTTTTCAGTGCTCACAGGCCGCCTCCTGCACAGGCTGATAGGCACATTTGGCTGGGACAATGTCCGCAAATACTTCACAGGGTACGCGGATGACTTCACCATGCATCGCACCATCCGCAACAAAGCGGACGTGGACGCAGCTCACAAGATGATCCTTGAGCTTTTGTCGGAGGTAGCGAAACTAGGCCTGCGAGTCAACCCGACCAAATGTGCCATTCTCGTCAAGCTCAGCGGCAGAGAGGCCGAGGCCACGCTCCAGAAGCACACCTGCTGGCTCCCTGACCAGGACGGAAAACTCCAGAGGCACTGGAGACTGGGCAAACACAAGTCCTTCCCCGCCTACAAGCTTGAGACGCAACTCAAGTACTTGGGCATTCAAATTTCCTATGGGAATTTTGAAATGCAGACGTTGCGATTCCGTATAGCGGAAGCAGCCAAAAAGCTCCAGCAGGTTAAGCGTTTTGTTTACAACCGCAGAACCGCGGGGCCAATGGCCAGACTGAAGGTCTGGTTCACTACTGTATGGGCCACCTTGGTCACGGGCCTTCCCGAAGTCGGCCTCACGGAGGAGACAGCCAGGCATCTCAGAGGTTGGTACGCGCACAAGCTACGATCCGTGCTAAATCAGCCTGTCCACGTCAGCCACATCTCAACAGCTGACCTGTACCAGCTATATTCGATTCAGGACCCGGTAGCTAAAATCCAAGCTCGGATGGCTTCTAGACTCAGACGGCTGTGCAAACGAACCGACATCCCAACCCGCGAGGCCGCCACTTCCGCCCAGCCGGAGAGCACTCCCAGTGCACCTACGGTGCAGCATGGCCCATGGGCCAGGCTGCGCTCCTCAGCGTCGGACTCGGCTACAGGCCCACACCTTTCTGCAACAGCTGTGCAGGGTGATGTCACGCGCCTAAGCCATGTCATACAGGACTTACAAGACATGCTACAAGAGGTGGCAAACCTTTCGGCGAGCACTGAAGCCTCGCAGCAGCGGCTACACACCTGCCCTCACTGCGAATCTGGCTTCGCCTCTGCCCATGGCTTACATATGCACATTACAAGGATGCATCGCGAACACGTACAGAGGTACATTCCTCCCTCCTTTGATCGAAGTCGGCACTCTAAGGACGGATTACCAGTATGTTCCGCATGCAACAAGGCTTTCCATCAATGGAAGGGCTTGCGCGACCATCTGTTATCGGGAGCCTGTACGCAACCCGATCGACTGCGTCAGCTATCTCTCACCACTGAGGAACAGCTGCAAGGTCAAGCCCTCAGAAGCCTGGCGGCCCTTCGCGCCACGGTGCAAAGCTCGCGAAGAGATCAACTTAGCATCATCGCTGCCCGGCCGGAAGCTCAAGAACTCAAGCACAGGTGCATTCTGTGCGGTTTCTGGACCCCAGACCATACGAAGATGAAGAATCATCAACGACAGGCTCATGCACAGGACTGGCAGCGAGACGGTCCGGCGGCACTCCAGCTCTGCCAGGCGTATACAGTGCAGATGATCAAAGGGCACCCCTGCCCCTTCTGCAAGCTGCCGGTTTATGACAAACGTAAGCACCCAGAACAGTGCATAGTTCTGTTTCAAGTCCTGCTTGGGTGGCACAAGGTGCAGGGAACGGACACGATGCGGGAACAATGTTCCAGGCCTCAACCAAAGACCGCGGTGACAATGTCCCTCAGTGGCTTTTTCGGGACAGCGGACTGGTCTGTTCCCTCCGCTGCATCTACCCCGGTCGCCACGGCGACAACGAGCGCCGCCAGTGGAACTCTCCCACCAGGCCTGTACTCTCGCATGAGGCACATGGTAAACTCAGGCAACACCTGCTATGTCAATGCGACCATACAAGCCCTACTAGCCGCAAGCAATCATGTGTCCAATGTAGCGGAACTGGGACCACTGGTCGAACATTGCATCAGTTCGGAGGCGGATCCAATGGACACAAGGCCCATAAACCCTCCGAGCCTTTTTGCCCTTCGGTCACTAGTGCCTAGATGGCGATTCGATGGCCGCCAACATGATGCCTCCGAATTTGTCACAAGCCTGCTAGAGCATAACACAGGGACCCTACAACCCGTGCGTTGGGAGGGTCGCACTAATGGACTCCCAGAAAGCGAGGATGACGGCCTTACGCCGCTGCTGCTGCCTCTTTCCTCGGACTGTCGTACACTGCAGCAGGCCTGCACGGCATGGTACAACCACATGTTCCAACGCGCCCTGGCATGGGCCCCAGACATCCTACCAGTCACAGTTGCCCGATGGATGGAAGGAACCAAACGACGCACCCCGCTCGACCTGCGCAGGCAAATCTCATTGCCGTCTTGGACGGAGGGACAGGACCGCCAATGGCACCAATACTCCGTCATTTCGGGAGTTTTTCATGTAGGAGCAGAAATACACTCCGGTCACTACCGGTCTTTCTGGATCCACCCGCATGGAGGCGCGCTATACGTCGGTGATGATGCCACCCGCCCACACCCAGCCTCGGCCTCAGATCGCAAACATGTTCTGGAAGATTGCTACCTCCTTTTCTTGAGAAAACAGGAGTGACTCTGACTCACCCTCAAGGGGTGAGTGCTGGCCCTCCAAACCTCGGAATGCGTGCACCAATAGGGTGCCTGTGCATGGGAAGGCCGGACCCCACAATAGGTGGGCATGGCCCCCCCCACGTCAAGGCCAAGCATGCTTTAAGCATGCGCAGGCTTACCCGCAGCTTTTCAGGCTGACCCAGCATGGCTGACAAGATTCACAGCCCAGACCACAAACGTGGTCGAACCGCATCACCCCTAGCTTCAGATTCACTCATGGGAGAGCCGTCTGAGCCATTTGGGGTCGACACTCGACGCCAGTCAGCCGGTGGTGGCAAGCAGCGGCCAGGCAGAGCCCTGCATGCCCTCTCCAACGCCGAACTTACTCAAGGCTTTCTGCTGCATGAAGAACAGCTTGCTCTACTACAACTTCAAGCCTCGCTGGTGTTCAAGCTCCCCACGGATGCCCCCCTTGCACAGGCTCTCTCCAAGGCCGTGGCCGCGTGGCAGAAAGGCCACACGCCGGGGAAAGCGCACCCACTGGGTTCATGTGCACACTTTACAGCGGGAGCAATGCTCGTCCAGCTAGCCCAGTCTCAACAGAAACCACCCGGCATTGACACCGCTCACTTCAAGGCCTTCATCAAGCTCGTTGAGGACTTTGGCGAAGCGCCACATGAAGCCGTGGTGCATCTGGTCGCGCACTGCTCAGCTCGACAGAACGCACTCAAGACACACCTCATTCTTGACTTCCGACCGGTTCTACACTCCCCGCTTGAATACACCTCGCTGATCGCAGCCCTCCTGGACTCTTATGAGGGGGAGCGCCTCGGCAAGAAGGCGCCTGGTGGCCTGGCTCGGAAGGCGAGGGGTAAAGCGGGCTGAGGGAGTGGTGCCAATGGCAGCTGCTGGCGAAAGCCTGGCTCATATAGGATCATTTCTAGCTGTCATAGGAGCAATGCTCGAAATCGCCCTGCTCCCGGAGTGTGCTGTCAGCCAAAAGCTGTACCACTCCAGTGCACAATAGTAAACACCCAGGCAATCACGTCTGTGGAAAAAGGATCTGACCTACCGCCGTGCCTACATCATCACAACAGCCTGCCATCCTGTATGGTATCGCTTAGCAGTGCCAAAAATACTGTCATGCAGCCTTTCAACTTACCAGGTTTGCCTCCTGACTCCCTCCCAGCCTCACTGCCGCACAACATGCAAGGGCTGCAGTGCCAAATCGATCTCGACTACTACGCTGCTCAATGGGATATCATCAGAGAGCTGGGCCTAGACAAGCCTGCAACGACCACTGCGACCTCGGCAACTTCGACTGACAAGGAGCGGACCGCGACAACTAAGGAGCCAACCGCTACATCATTACCGTCTGGTCGTCAACGACCTCCGACGCCACCCCGCTCACCGAAGAAGCGCCAAAACACAGTGAATAAGATTCCCAGTTAGCAACAATGCCATTTCTGAGTCTCGGGTGCGCACAATGAGCGGCCCTAACACTGAAGGAGGTCAATGACCTCCTGCACCACGCTGCCAGGACTTGAAAAAGCTCCGGAACCTAAAAGCCCTCTGCTAGCTCATGCCATCCCGCAGGTTGTCCAGCTGTCAGGCCCTCTACACTGTGCCTGCGCTTTCCATGCGGTTGGACACAGAAGGATCAAGCCTCAGGCCCAGCCTTTCCTTGCTCTGGATCGGACATGGCGGCTAGTTCTGACACCGCGGCCCTGGACAGCCTTCACATCCGATTGGGACTCGACCAGGACCCACATCGCATGGCAACGGCGATTGTGGCAGCAATGACGGACCATGCACAAACTGTGCAGCGAGTCCCCACTCCCTGCACCCTGGCGGGGCCCACATCGGCAGCATGCCTCAGCCTCTTGAAAGGCACGGTCGGCAAGACCGTTGGGCGAGGCTACACGAGCACGGTCTACCTGTCCCACGACGACCCAAACTTTGTGATCAAACAGGTCAAGGCGGAGCACGAGGCGGACTTTCGCAAGGAATTGCATCGTGTCACACGACTCCCGCCTCTCTCCGTAATCAACACCATCTACGTGGCTGACGGCCCTCGTGCACTCATGCCGCGCCTGTGGTCAGCTCCTCGCTCTCTCACCGGGGACACAGTCCAGCGGCTCAAATTCGACATCGCGGCTGCACTGCAGATGCTGCACTCTGCCCAGATAGTACATGGGGACGTGCACGCAGGCAACATCATGGTTCGGCACCAGCCGGCCAGTTTCGTGCTGATTGACTATGGCGGCTGTTCTGGTGAGGCCATCTACCCCCTGAGCCATGGCTACGGTGCCATGGGCTATGGCGGTGACCTGCATCGGCCACCGAACCCAAGCCGGTCAGGACGGCGAATGGAGATTTCTACCGGCTGAGCCAAACGATCCTCAAACAATTCATGTCGGACGAAGAGCCCGCCAAGCGCCGCAAAGGCAGCGGCGTCAATGACGGAGTCGGCCGGGGCATTCCTAGTCACATGAAGCGCGAATTGCAGCTATGGCTGGAGCGGGACCAATGGCCGCAGCCCATCTACCCCAGCTCCCCCTTCCCTGCTGGTTCTTGGACAGATACCTCCTTCAACCCCACCGTCACCGTGCACGCTGGTTTGTGGCGAGCCAATGGTGAGCTCCGGACGGATACAGCCATCCATGCCCGCTCAGATGACAAGTTTGGAAATAACAATGGCTCCCTGGTCCCAGAACAGGCAGACCCATCGGATCCCTTCCCTGGCCTTGGGTCCTGGGAAAAGTCTGCTGTGTGGGCCAAGTTCTACCTTTCTACCGAATTGAGGACATGCGGCCGCCATCTCAGGTACGTCTACCAGGAAATCTTCCCCTGGGAATCCTACTCCAACCAGGACGGCTACTTGGTGCTTGACAAGCCCCCTCCTCCACCTCCGATTAAGACTACTGATCCGAAGGAGGAGGCGGTGTCAATGACAACTCCAGCATCCCAGCGTGGGAGCAAGGCTCACTCTACCCCGGAACCGGTGCCACCTTCATCTCCTACTACCCAAGCTGACATGGGGTCAGGTACTTCATAGCAGGAGCGACAAGGAGCATCCGCCAAGCTTCCAGGCATCTGGGGTGACCCACCAGCCAGCCCGGTGGAGGACCAGGACCAACTGCCGGCGATTCCCGCTCCATGCCAGCCCCAGCCTCAGCCCATACTGACTTCGGCTGAACCACCAGACTCAATCAGCCCTCTTACCAGTAGGCCAGGGATATGACCCGAACGCCAGATTCCGCGCGATGGCAGCTTCAGGAGGCAGCGACGTCCCCTTCGACACCAAGGGCCACATGCTTCAGTCGGGGGATGACTTTGTGGCTCGCGATCTGGCACGGCCTACCAAACCAGGATCTCGAAAAACTACCATCGAAGATTGGACCCGCAGCCTTCACACTGCCGCGGACTTGCTGCGCGGGGTCGCGGGGGATATGCAGGCCTACCCAGAACGCTTTCTCGAGGACTGCCCGTTCCCGAGGCCCCCGCCGCCTTAAAGCAGCTGGGACAATGTCCGCCACTGTCATCACGATGGCGACAATGTCGTCCTGGCGCTGTCTCGGCCGGCACTCAAATTTTAATTCTCCATGAGCCTGCAGGCTAGCACGCCGTTGTTCTTTAACATGGCCCCTTTCTTTTCGGACGACGCTGCCATGCAAATTGCAGTCACGGTACGAAATCACCGGTCAGTAGGCAAGTGCTAAACTAGTCGTCGTGCAGAACCAGGCGAGATTTGGCACCCAGACACTCAGCTCCTACATCTATCTGCAGCAACTAAACATGACTGTGCTTATCGGCTCTCAGACCCAGATAGCCGGTCTGGACGTCCCTGACCCAGCATCGCCACGAAGCGAGCACAAGCGATGTGGCGGCTCCGTAGTAGCTCGGGATGCATTCCCATGGACCTGGATGGGTCTGATGAGGAGGCCCCGGAGCCGGCGCAGAAGTGTCGCCGCCCGACACTAACAACACCAACAGTTCAGAAACCTCTTCAGTCGGCCTTCCTGACGGCTCCAGAGGAAGCGGCACAAGAAGAGGAACGACAAGGCTCTGTCTGCTCAGGGCTGTGTTTGTACGCCCCACAGGCTCAGGCGCCAGGCATATGTCTCCATTCCCCTCCTGACATGGACGAAATGGAGCACAAGTTCACTCTGTGTGCCGTGGAACAGGCTGCTGCGGACTACCTACATCGCCGCTGGGTCACCTTTGAGCAACTGGATGCCCTGCTGGACATTATGCCCACCACCTCGGCCTGTCGCAATGCATCGGTGGCACTGCCACAGTCTACGGACCAACACATGGTCACATTCGGAGCATACCAGCAGGGGCCAATGGCCGGCCTGAGGACACCGACTCACCGTTTTCCGATGGCGACGTGTCTCCTCAACACGGTCGTGCACACTGTGGCTGGACGCCATCCACGCACGACCCTCTTCCTGGCGCGTAACATGGCCTCTGGATTGCACACAGACAATAACCAAAAAGGGGTGAACAACCTCCTGATCCCACTTTCCAACTTCGAGGGTGGCCACCTCTTTGTGGAGGACGACGCCGGGGATTACTCACTGGACTCCGTTGGACCCAGAGGTCACGTTCTCCCCGTGACCCTGCCCTACCTTAGCTTTGACGCCTCACGACGACATCTGGTACTGCCGTGGACGGGACGCCGTCTCATACTCGGCACTTATCACATTCGAGAGGCGGACAAGCTCTCCGCACATTCCGCTGTACACCTGAAGTATTTAGGTTTTGAGGTGCGTCGCACAGATACCGGCTCCTCTAGCTCGCAGCGGCAGCACAGCTGATATGTAGCCGCGAGCTGGCGTGGGGGGGGCAATGCCCGACAAATTTTTATTTAGCTCAAGTTCTGGAGGCAGCTGCCTATCCCTCCCAGCAGGACAAGAGCATGTCCATAGGTTCTTTCAATTTTGACCCACAGCCTAGGCTGACGTCATCTGCCCAGGAATGTTAGGTGATCTGAAATGCATGCAGATGCACACTGCACATGCGCCTGCGAGAGCCACAACGACTAACACATGCCTACGCTTGCCAATGCTGGCAAACTGTCTCTGAGGTCAGACGACACTCTCCCGGCTGTCTCCGCTGGTGCCGATCTTCTGGCATGGCCGGACCAGTACATGCAACAATCTGAAGCTTGATGATGCTTGGCAACCTGCAAACTCGCTTTGGCTGATTACTGCCAGTTAGTTCAAAGCCTGTAGGCCGCCACATCTAAAGGTCTTTGACCTGGGCTGATCAGCTATAGGGTCTGAGTCAGTTTCACACCAAGTGAGGGCACCGCGGCAATCGCCCGCTATGTGCAGAGCCCGCTCGCACAGCGTTCAATTGAAAAATAGTAGTAGTAGTAGTAGTAGTAGTAGTAGTAGTAGTAGTAGTAGTAGTAGTAGTAGTAGTAGTAGTAGTAGTAGTAGTAGTAGTAGTAGCCGCCACAAGTGCTCAAGCGGCCGCGCTGAATGAGAGGTTTCGAACAGGCTTGGGGCGCAACTGCTGTGCTAGAGGTTCCAACCGGGCCCTTTTCTGAACAGTAAAGGTTTGTGCCTCCTTCTACGCCATGGTCCTCTCCCTTTTCTCACAGGAGCTGCTTTGAGCCGCCAGGTCCCAATTCCTGGGCCCAGACTCTGTTTAAAACATTGCAACACTGGGTAGGCGGTAGGGTTTCCACCTCCGCGCGGTGGAGGGAGTCATTAGGCTTCTGTCTCTTGACGAAAGTAGCGGATGGCGCAATTGCCAGTGCACTCACAAAACTTTGCATCTCTTCGTAAGAATTCGTTCAAGACAGCATGTAGAAGGACAGTCCGTAGTGACGGGCCCGTACCATACCGAGGGCAGGTTCTGACACCTACCCTAGTTGATCGACTGGGGGTGCGCCCCCCACCCACTCGAAGAGAGCTTCAGTCACAGACTGCTGACTCCCCTGCATATGGCACAGCCTCCCGCAGGGCAGGAAGGTTGGAAAGATCCATTCGAGTTCTTTCGTGGAACGCGGGCCACCTAGGCCAACAGCAATGGGGCGAACTCAAAACGTGGCTAGCAGCTGAAGCCTCTCATCACTGCGACGTCCTCATATTGCAGGAAACGCACTGGACTGAGACCAGTGAATTCAGCGTTTCTGGGTGGTACTGTATCTCCTCAGCCTCGGAGTCTACCAAACCCAACACCCGGCCTAAACAAGCAGCGAAGCGAAACACTCGGCAAGAACCGCGAGCTCCATCCACGACTCGCGCTGATGGAGTCATGATCCTATTCTCTCCCAAGTTCGTCCCCAAGAGCTTACGCTGGAAGGAGTGGAGCCCGGGTAGGGTCTTAGAAGCTCGTGCAGACATTGCAGGTACTCGGCTGGTTGTCCTCGCGGTGTACCAACACGCTTGGTCTTCAGCCAAGACCATCCAGTCCAATAAGGACGACCGTGCTAAGGTACTATCAGTCATGTCCAAGGTGATCAAGCAGGTGCCTAAGAGGGACTCCCTTATTGTAGCAGGCGATTTTAACACTTCCCTGCGTCCGAGCTCTCCATTGGTGGGAATGCACGTGAAGCCACCCACTGAGGACCGCCCTGACGAATCCAACTTGTTTAATCTGCTGCTCAGGCTGCGTTTGGTTGCCCTTAACACCTGGCAATGTGACCATATAGCTACCTTCTCACAAGGAGGCGTGGAGTCGCAAATTGACTTCATTCTAACCAAAGAATCTACGGCGGGAGGCAAAGCCAAACGGTCAGCCCCTTGGGTGGACTGTCCGTTGGGCAGCTGGAAGAAAGGAGGGCATTACCCACTCAAAGCTGACGTACCCCTCCAACACCACTGGCTGCTCCCATCCCACAAGCCCAGCACGCGCCGGTATGATTCACTAGCTCTACAGGCCTCAGTCAGGGAGGAGGACGATACGGCCAAGGCCCTGCACAACTGGATCGCTTCCAGAATTGACACCTGCCAGGACCCCAAGGCATGGAATGCGTTGCTTTTGGAAGGTGCAGAACGCTTTTTCCCAAAAATTCCCAAAAGAAGACCGATCCCGCTGGAATCGGAAACCCGTCGCATGTGGCGGGCCCGCACCCATGACAGGGCTGCGAACACCACTCCCTCAGCACAGCTGATCGAGTCACCTAAAGCAATGGCACAGCCTCCTAATCAGAACACGCCACGTCCGCCGGAAACCGAAGCTGAGCTGGCACAAGTGGCACACCGCCAGGCTGTGAAACAAGCAAAGAAAGATCGAATTGCGAGTTTCATATCGGAGGTGGACGCGTGTCTAGCTGAAGGTGATCAACATATCTCCTTCCAGACCCTCAAAAAGCTGCAGCCTTGGCAGCCTGCGCGCAGAGCTCAGCTAAAGGACAACACAGGACATTTACTAGGTCCAGCGCAGGAACTAGCAGCCCTCAGGGACTATGCCAATCAGGTATTTGCGGCCCACCCTCCGTTACGGACAATGCATGGAGCTTTCCCTGCTTTGGAGCCGCCCAAACTAGCAGCTCACATACATTCCATCAAGCCGAATAAAGCTGTTCCTGACGGAGCGGCACCTGCGGCTGTATGGAGACTGTGTAGCGATCTCGTTGCACCGGTCCTCTCCGAACACGTAGCATCCAAGCAGGCCGAGGACAGTCTAGAATCCGACCTCGTAGACGCTGATCTCTGCTTAATTCCCAAGCCGGGCAAGCCCTCTGACAAACCCGCAAACCTGAGACCCCTGGGCATCCTTAGACCTGACGCTAAGGGACTGGCGGGAGCGGCCAGAGAAGCGCTTCAACCACTGACACTCTCGTTCCTCAAGCACATGCCACAGTTCGCTTATCTACCAGGTCGGGGGCTGTCAGACGCGCTAGAACGCGTGGTGCATCACTTGCGAGAGGCTCGATCCCTGTTAGAACAGGCCCACCCCACGAGACATGCCTTGCAACAAGGCACACAGGCCCCAGCCTTAGTCGGCGGCCTCACCTTTGCTCTTGACCTCAGCCAAGCGTTTGACACTGTCTCTCGCCAAGAGATCATCGACCTTCTTCAGAGAGAAGGGGCCGATCAGGACACAGTCCATCTCGTTCAGGCTCTACATGATGGGTCTCGTTACGTCCTTCACGCGCAGGGAGATTCCACCTCTGTAGAAACCACAGCAGGCATTAAACAAGGATGTAAGCTCGCCCCCACACTCTTCTCGTTCCTTACAGGTGACCTTTTCCGCTCTTTGGTTGACCTTTTCGGTGCTGAGCAGGTCTTGAAATTCCTGACAGGATATGCCGATGATCTCACGCTCCATCGGACTATCCGCTCTGACAAGGACCTCAGGGCCATTCATGCGCTCATCGCAGCGCTACTTGAGGAGGTCCGCAAACAC
Organism: Symbiodinium sp. CCMP2592; assembly: GCA_905221615.1. Classification (NCBI taxonomy): domain Eukaryota; class Dinophyceae; order Suessiales; family Symbiodiniaceae; genus Symbiodinium; species Symbiodinium sp. CCMP2592. Next base: position 207,936 of record CAJNDT010000419.1, read on the forward strand.
CGCCTACGCGTCAACATTAGCAAGTGCGTCATCTTGGTGAAGTTAGCGGGTAGAGAATCCCAAAACGTGATGAACAAACACGGCTGCTGGATCACCAACTCCAAGGGCGAGCAGGTTCGCGGATGGCGCATAGGGCCCAATAAATCGTTCCCCGCCTTCCAGTGGGTCTCCTGTAGCAAGTACCTGGGGGTTATGATCTCCTACAACCACTTCGAGCTGCAGTCCTTACATTACCGCATCGGGGAAGCAAAGCAAAAGCTGCATCAAGTCCGCCAGTTTGTCTACAATCGCCGGCACGCGAGCACCATGTCGAGACTTAAGGTTTGGCAAAGCACAGTCCTGAGCACACTGACGACAGGCCTCTCAGACGTCGGACTCAGCGAGGAGTCGGCCAAGCAGCTACGCAGTTGGCATGCTTACAAGGTGCGATCAGTGCTGAACTTGCCAGCACACACCAGCCGCATCACCACTAAGGATCTCTTCCAGCTTTATAGCATTCAGGACCCAGTTCAAGCGATGCAGGTCAAGCTCAGGAAGCGACTCCGCAAACTTGAGCGACGTGCAGCCAGAAGCCCAGATATCACAACCGATCCTTCTGTCTTGCAAGTCATCCGGGACAAGCTGCATTTCATGTCACAGCTCCCTGAAACAGTTGAGCACCCTGTAGCCCTACATGCATGCACACTCTGCGATGCCTCTTTCGAGACAGCAAACGGGTTACACTTACACAAGTCGAGAGTGCATCCAGCCAGCATTGACCGATTTGTGCCATCAAGCTTCGATCGACAACTCCACGCGGTGGATGGGATGCCGCAATGTGCCGCTTGTATGCGCAAATTTCATCAATGGAAAGGTCTTCGTGACCACTTGTTGTCAGGAGCATGTCCGGAACCCCAGAAGCTTCGAACTCTGAACGTGACTGACAAACACTCAAGTCACCCTGAGGTAAGGACCCTGTCCCAGCTGCGACAGGACATTGCCCAACTCCCACAACATCGAATAGCGGTGATCTCAAAGACAGCGGAGGCCCGGGTCCTGATCCATAGGTGCCTCACGTGTGACTTCTGGACTTTCGATCACACTAAAGTCAAGTCACACTTCCGTCAGGCGCATCCTAAGGACTGGTCACGGCTGCACAAGCGTGCAGTCTCTATATGTCAGGGTTTCTCGCCTCACCTTGCCAAGGGACACCCGTGTTCATTCTGCGGTTACAAGGTCTATGATCGTAGACTGCACCCGGAACAATGCCCCGTACTTTATCAGGTGAGCACACAGTGGCTGCGAGGGCAACCGGAGGTAGAGGAAGCCGTTACTGCTCCCCCCTCCAAGCCCCAAGAACGGTCACTGACCCACTTCTTTAAGTCACGGTCGAATGGCACAGCCTCCAATCAGTCGAGCACAGCTCGTCACACCCCGGCAGACAAGCAGGCGTCCGATCCGCAGTCCTCAGGACAAGCGGAAATTAGACCCGAAGGAGTGCACAAACGCGCTCTGACTAACACGTCCAACTCGTGTTACGCCAATGCCCTATTCCAGGCTCTGCATCAGATCTCGAGCTTTGGGTATGACCTAGGTGCTTTCCAGTCCGTCCTATCCCATCTAGGCGACGAGCGAGCCCCCAGATTACTGAACCTGTTCGGCTTGTTTGAATTTCGCCATGCAATCTCAGGCTGGCGACTTGACGGCAGACAGCATGATGTTTCAGAGCTGCTTCTGCATATGCAGTCCAAGCCTTTCGGCTCCCTTCAACAAACCCAGTGGCAGGGTCGTACAGATGGTGAGGTTGAGGATTCAGATGTGGGAGTCAGCCCACTCCTTCTTCCCCTCCCGCCTGGCCCTTTGTCACTCTCGACTTGCTTACGGCTGTGGGAGTCCCAGATCTTCTCCCTCGCGCTAGTTTGGTCACCTGAACTCCTAGCAATTGTGATTTGCCGCTGGCAGGATGGAGTCAAGAACACTCAGCCGTGTCTTTGGTCAGGCCGCACCACGGTGCCTGTATGGACCTCAAGTGATGCTCGAACTCAGCGTCACTATCAGGTCATAGCAGGAGTTGCCCATTTTGGGGACTCCCTATCTTCTGGGCACTACCGCGCTTTTTGGCCAGAGGACCCAGCGGATACCACCTCTCAGGTTTGGATCTCTGACGATTACAGGTTTCCGGAAAAGGCCTCAGCGGCCTTGAACCTGTCCATCTCCAGGAATGTCTACATGCTCTTCTTGCAACGAATTCGCTAGCATCATCGCTAGGTGATGCATTCCGGCCCAGCTTCGTCCTCAAGGGCACTGCGGGGCGCCCGTGCGTGAGAAGCCTATAGTCAATTGAAAGTTGGCATAGGCCACCTCACGTCAAGGCCAAGTGCGTCATGCGCGCACGCGGACATGCACATACCGCAATACTTTTTCCTCTCAATCAGCTCGCCCTCTTTTTGTATAGCTTCCGCTCCGACTACTCGGCCGGCATGACCGCTTCCCCTGTCGCCGTCAAGAGTCCGGAGCACAAACGCTCCAGAAACGGTACAGACAATGAGGACGCATCGGGAATGGATTTTTCTGAAGAGCCTCCACTCGAGTCACTCACGCCTGCGGCCAAGGCCGCTGCCCTGCCGAGGCAGCAAGACCAGCCTCGCCGCAAATCAGTCCCGAGGCAGAAAGGACCTGGTGCGATCCAAGGGTTTGGGCAAGGCACCCAGCCTCGAGCGCAATCGGGTGCCATCCAGGCGCTGAGCCCGGAAGAGCTCACCAAAGCCTTCCTTGTGCACGACGACCAAATGAGCCTGCTGCAACACCAGCTGTCGCTGGTGTACAAACTACCTCAAGACCATCAACTTTCGAAGGCATTAGTTGCGTCTGTGAAATCCTGGCAGGGAGGTTTGAAGAAGCTGCGCCAAGGAGAACCTCACCCCGAGGGATCATGCTCGAATGCGGTCTCCCTAGTTCTCCTCCACGAACTGACCAAGGGCAACCCTCCAGAACACGTGGACAAGACGGAGTACGGCAAGCTCCTGAAGGTGGTGGACTCCATGATCAACATCACTACCGACAAGACCAAGCTGGCACAGGAAATAGTGCACTGCTCTGCTAAGCCGAACAAGCTCAAGACGCACGTTATCCTCGACTTCAGGGTAGCCATCTACTCTGACCTCATGCCCTACCTCTCCCTCCTCGCCTCCCTCTTTGACTCCCATGATGGCTTTGAACGCCTGGGTCGCAAGGCGCCGGGAGGACTGGCTCGCAAGGCTCGAGGCCGTCCGTGAGCTTGGCCTAGTTGAAGCACACAGTGCACTAACTTCCTCAGCACAGCTGATGTTCTGATTCGTCTTGCACTCTTCACTCTCGTACAGCGTGACTAGCAAGGCTGCTGATTCTTTCAACAAAGTTCCAGCTGCGCATCAAAACGCAGGGAGCCTTTCGTGAGCAGATCACTTCGTTCCACTTGATTTCCTGAGCGTGCCAGCCTGGCTCGAGCCCTTAGCACTATGGATATCACACGGTTTGCGGACCTACCGGGCCCTGACCAAGTCCCACATTTCCTGAATCTGGTACATCAGCTGGACGAGATTCTCAAGCGCAAGGCCTCGCAACTCTATACAGACCCTGGCTCGGCGTCTTCTACCAGCTCTCAGACTGCTGAACGATGCACTTTGCCCTCTGGCAAGGCCCGTCCTCCAACACCGCCAGCCCCTAAACATCGACGAACTGACGCGGCTCCAGAACAGGACGCTACGTAAGCTCTTCAGAGAACTAGGCACAGTCGGCGGAGCCGGCTACCAGCGAGCAAAACTCACTGCCATGCGTTTTTCCTGCTCTTGCACTCAACTGCTTTGCAACTAGGTCACAGGGCTCAAGCTACCAGTGGCAGGTAGCACACAGTGCAGCACGGATTCGTCACAGACGATATCTCCCACTCACGCTGGGATGGATCGAGCTCCATATTCTGATGGAGTGCATGAGGCTCTTGGTCGGAGCCATATGTCTGGACTTCGACGACCGGTTGACCCCCAAGTGACTTCCGCCATCTCACCAGAGCTCTTAGGCGTGAAGATCGCAAAGGGATACGCCAGCGCGGTCTTCAATTCCAGTGCTGCAAACTTTGTGCTCAAGAAAGTCACGAGACCTCAGGAGGAGTACATGGCCAGAAGAGAGTTTAGCAGATTATCGAGATTCCCGCCGATCAACACCATCATCGAGGCTTTCTGGCAGCAAGGTCCAACGCTGTTACTGCCACGTCTGTACCCTGCCCATATCCCCTCCATGACAACGGACCATGTCGTCAATCTCGTCGCTGACATCCGGTCTGCCCTCAATGCAGTGCATTCCAGCCAACTGGTCCACGCGGACATCCACATGGGCAACATCATGGTGCGCTACGACCCTCCCACCTATGTCCTGATTGATTTCGGCGGCACAGCGGGGGAAAGTGTTTATCCTCTCAGCTTGGGCTACGGTGCCCTTGGCCAGGGAGGAATGCTTCATCGTCCACCTCACGAACTCATGGAGCGACCCACCAGGACCGTCAGAGGCGACTACTACAGGCTCAGCACGACGATCTCCGTCGAAGTCGTGGGCAACAAGTGCTGGCGCGACACTGCGTCGGGTTTCCCGATGCCCCCGAAACTCCCCAAGCACCTTCGCGTCGAGCTGGCAGAATGGGAGAATCTCGCTGGCCTCACTCCACCCAAATGGCCAGAGTCTGCCTTTCCCGGAGGAAGCTGGTACGAGACTGCCATCGATCCCTCGATCACCGTGCAAGCCGGCTTGTATGATGAAACCGGCAACGTCCGACTGGCCACCGCCGTTTTCTCCTACTCCAAGCAGCAAAAATCCAATGTATCCGGGCTCTTCGGGCCAGAAGATCCCACACGGGCCTCTCTGGACTCCGGAAGCTGGGAGGAATCTGCTGCTTACGCTAGGTTCTTCCTATCTTGCAGGCTCAGGACCATGGGCAGCCACATCCGGACCATGTACACGGAGGTCCTGCCGTACCAAAAGTACAGCAACCAGGATGGCTACCTCATGCTGGAGAATGCTCTCGAGCACCCTCCACCTCCACCACCCCCTCCGGCTGCCAGCTCGAACGAGCCAGCGCCCTCGACACCGGCTACTGAGCTGCAGGGCATTTGGGCGGAAATGGACTAGGCTTCAATCGCAGGACACAGTCCACTCAGCGGCATATGGCACAGCCTCCGCCACGCGGTTACTGTAACCAATTGGTCGCGGGAATAGGACACAGTCCAAATCAACCTGAGTCACAGACTCCGTTCCAACGCCTACTGCCTACAGCACTGGCCTCAGCCCGAGAAAACACCTGCGCATATGTCTTGAGCGCAGTTGTCCGCACTTTTCAGCTCCCGTTTGCTTGAGCTCAGTTAATCTCGGCTACTGGCTCCCCACTTGCGCGGGCGCACATGGCTGGCGAAGATGACTGCCCAATCCGGACCATTTCCTTTCCCGCCGGGATCTTCGCAGACTACATGGAGGACTACCTCACCCTTTCGGCGCTGAAGTTGTACTGTGCGGAGGCCCACGTGTCTCTGCCGCCGGCAGCGGGAACATGGCCATCGAATGACATCACGGCATGGGCACACACAGCTCTCCCACCCCTACAGTGGCAGCAATTCGAGAAGTATCTCGAGTCCATGACTACCATGCCCTGCTCCGGGATGGAGGAAGGCTGCTTGGTCAATCCCATCCCACACGGAGGACTACTACACATGGTGCCAAAGGCAGAGCAGATAGCTAGCAACTGTCTCACTTCTCGCTGTCTCTCCATCTGGTCCTCGGTCCGCCAGGTTCTGCAGCACCTACCTTTCGAGGCCCACGACAGATGGGAGCACTCTCCCAGTGCGGCTGGCTCCTCATGTGGCCAGCGCTTTCGGGTTGGGGCCTATTGCCGAGTTCTCCCTGGCCTGCTCAAGGAGACGGTCTCCCATCCCAACGTCACTCGTCTCTTCAACGCATTCGTGTGCTCATGTCATCCAAGTCACCAGTGGACTTCGCTTGAAATCTTAGTGGATGTGCAGTCCCCACCGCACAAAGATGCTCGCAATGCTGCCTTGGGCACTCTGCTCATCCCGATTTCGATTTGCGACCAGGGCGGCCTATGGATCGAAGACCCCGACGGCTGCGACTACCAGGAGATCCCGCACCAGCAGGGGATGACCCGGGGAAGTTGCTTTGACCTACGGGGTCTCAGCCTTCTCTTTCGGGCGGACGAGCTGTGGCATGCAACTCTACCATGGGAAACCTATACTCGTGTCGTTTTGGCGGCCTACACGGTAAGAGGCGTCTCTCGTTTCTCACCAACGCTGCAACAGCGCCTGACAGAGCTTGGTTTTCGTCTTCCGCTAGGCACAGCAGATGATTAGTTCGAATGGCACAGCCTCCTGAGCTGAGACACAGTCTCCGACCATCTCTGCTTGTCGGTTGAAGTTATAGCAGGAACTACAGCACACGTGCCTCTACGCATCGCAGTAACAAAGTCACTGCAATTCTTCAGTCCTTTTAGGCTCTCAAGTTTGGCTCTGCCCTCCATTCGCTAGCCTGCAACGATGGAAGACGCATTTGTTCAGCGAATCTTCCACTTCCTGACGCCGATGCTTCTAAGCCTCGACTTCTACCTGCGGCTGACAGACCTGGATCGCACAGCCATCGACGGCTCGAGCAGCCAGTCCAGCCTCACAGGACCAGGCCTCACCCCAACCGAGGACGCGTTTCGTACGGACAGCCTGACAGCAGCCAGAACAGGTCTCCTGAAACTTCTCCAAGAGTGCTTTAACCACTGGCCGGCCCGCTCCATCAATTACGTCCCCCCCTCTGCGCCGGACACACTGGACCCGACTGGCATGCATCTTATCTACGAGGTCACGCAGCCGCGTCTAAAACAGGTCCGACGACTTGCCACTGTCAACCGAGTATGGCATGACCTCATATCAGCCATGATCTCTGGTCAAGCCCGCATCAATACAGTGGAACTTTTGGTGGCGATGTCACGCCTGCGCAAGACAGGCTCAGTGTCGATTCGGGAAGGCCAGGATATTTTCTGCCTCCCGGTCTCGATGGCGTTCAGATTGCCGGTTGAGACCCTCACTTCACCTCTGGCACGCACAGCTCCCGCCGCTGCCTACCGAGCCTCGGG